>JAOPJK010000126.1:0-12645 GCA_027123565.1 Phycis chesteri
ACACACACACACACACACACACACACACACACACACACACACACACACACACACACACACACACACACACATCAAATTGATTCATTAATTCATATTCGTGAGTATTTATATTTTTCTATTAATATATTGTTATTCCAGCATGCTACTTAGAGCAGCCAATCAGAACGTGGCGTTTTGGTCCAATCATGTTGCCTCCCATGGACCTCCCCCATGTAAATCAACTCTGTATAAAACACATTATTTATTTTCCTCTTTTGGACCCGTGAATGCAGGCGTCACCCCTTTCAACGATCATTATTTCTGGAAAATAACATGTTAAAATAACACGGCATCTGATTGGCCTTCTGTGAACACTTCCGGGTTCCTCGTGCAAACTGTCCAATCAGATTTGTCCTTTGCCAGCAGCTTCATGTCATTATCCCGAACTCCTTTCTATTATGATTTGCGGTTTGATTCCTTTTATTTAACAGTTTGGGGCACTTGAAACGTGTTAGTTTGTTGATCCTGCCTTCTGCTTCATCCACGGTCTCGTTCGGAGCTCTCCGTGTAAATTAAGTGCTCAATAAGTCACTAATTACCAGATGTTCTAGTTAAACGGGTTTTTGTTGCTGCTGCTGATGACAATGGATACGATGATGATAAACTAATATTCCCCCAGGCTTTGCAGCACATGGACTTTGGGTATAGTCTTTCCTAAATACCGTTTGTATTTCTTGTTTTTGAATTCATATTTTAATTAATATCACTGTCCTTTACTTTCTGCTGTGATACCCGAATCTTCTATCCCGGTATTTCGTAGCATCTCATATTATCTCATTTAATCTAATTTAATCGTATCTCATTTATTAAATACAAGTGCCTATCATAATACGATAGGGAGCGTGGTTAAGCGCGGGGCGTGGTTTGTGGAGCGGCTGCGGGAAGAAAACATTAACCAAAAGTACGAAAACATTCACTAAAAGAAGGATTCCGGGTGAACTTCATTCATTCACCTCACGACCACCGGTCGCTGGTGAGTGTACGCCTGTAATGTTGCCCGTGGTGTAATATGTTATTTCGCTCTGAAAACACCAAACGTAGTGTGTTGAAGAATAGCAGTCTGTGTGGAGACTCCATCAGTACTGAACACGTGTGTCATGTTCTGCAGAAGTAATGAGGTTTACTTGTGTACAGGATGAGTGTCGCCGGACGGATCCGACACCTCCACAAGGTCACCCAGCAGGCTGTTTGGAAGCTCTGCACACGACGGAGTTCCACCACCACACAAGTAATGTATTCTCTTCTTCATTCAGTGCTGGTCCAAATCGGATGGATTACAGCGTAGTCTAGGTAGATAGGTGGATTCCAGTGTAATTGTTTATGTTTCACTGGTTCGTGGTGATTGTGGCAATGGAAAGTCAATCATTAGAACTCAGAACTCAGAAAGATGTTTATTGCCAAGTAGGTTTGCACTTACGAGGAATTTGTCTTGGTGGTTAGTGCGCAACAGTAAACAATCAACAAAAAACAATAACAATAGACAATAACAAACAACAATCAACACGATGGACACAATGGCAGGCCTAGTATTGTTTAAAACGTAAAGTTGAGGTAGCTGGTGTTCACCGGTGTTTTAGAGTGCAGTAGTGCAGTCACAAAATGGAAACATTCTGCATTATTGTCATGCCTACAGTAAAATAGAATTCCAGGGCAGTGAAGGGATAGAGTGCAAGAGGTGCGAGGTGCAATTAGAACCACTAAGTGACTCTAAACTATGTGTAGGTCATTGCAGAGACCACCTGTGCTCACATTGCAGGGTATGATGGCCACGCATAAACATAGAAATGCCAAGAGGATCGAAGGGCTGGACCAGAATGTCTGGTGAGTAGTCAGAGATATTGCCACACATGTTGCGAAACTTAACAGTATTAGGAATGAGTCAACATTTTGACCTCGGATTACAGCAAAAAGTACAATTTTATTATTCGTTATGTGTGTTATTCAGTTGAACCGAATGAAGGTAACATACAATCTTGATATAATGTCCATGCATGAAGCTTTATCTTAACTATGGTCTTAATCTATAATGTGATTGTATCTTTTGGAGAACTCGCTATTCATGTCCCGTTAGGCAAATTGAAATAGAAAAAAGTGCAATGTTCATAGCCTAATTTGCAGGCACCCTAGAGCATGATGACCCTTAACCGTTACCTGCTCCTTAATGACCTGCCTCTGTACTGTCAAACCCCTACCTACTTCTTAATGACCTATCTCTCTACTGTTGTGGTAATTCACCATCCCTTGGATCAAAGGATGCTAAATTACTTTGTAGCACAATAGTAAATGCAAGGTTTAATGGGGATGTTGCTCTAGTATCCCTAAGATAAGGCTGTGGACACTGGGCATTGAACCCAGGACCACGTAACATCTGCTGTGTGGTTGTTTTAGGGTGGCCTTCACCACCCTGGCAGCCGACCCGTCTGTCGTGAACCTGGGCCAGGGGTTCCCCGACCTGCCCCCCCCCTCCTACATCACAGCGGCCCTGGCCAAGGCGGTCACTGTGGACCGCATGAACCAGTACACCAGAGGCTTCGTAAGCGACTCAATTCACCCATGTCATTCACTAATCGAGCGCCTCTTAAGCTGCATTACCGGTGGTGTTCCCCCAACGGTGTTCCTGGTTTTATTGTGATTTTCAGTTGTCATGGCAATTCCTTTATGAGCTGTTGCGTCTAGGACAGATGAGACTTGTCTGTCTGTCTGTCTGTCTGTCTGTCTGTTTCTGTCTGTCTGTCTGTCATATATATGACAATGTGTGTTTTGGGGTCTTTTCGTCCTGAAGGGTCATCCAGCGTTGGTGAACGCCCTTTCCCAGGTGTACGGGAAGGTGTGTGGTCGCCCCATAGACCCCCTGAAGGAGATCCTTGTGACAGTGGGGGGCTACGGCTCTTTGTTCAGCACCATGCAAGCCCTGGTGGAGGAGGGAGACGAGGTACGGTGGGCCGCAGCGACACCAGGACGCTGCGCGATGCGCTGCCTTTACCCGGCTCCAATTCTATCACGGTTGTGTTTTACTTCATTCCGTCTTATTGTTGAAGCACAGTTCATGGAGCAGGCAAAGTAAATATTTCACTGCTAGTTGCCTATAAAGCACATGTGCATACTACTGACAAATGAAGCAACTAGAACGTCTTCAGCCATGGGCCGTGCGCTCAGTGCAAACACTGGTGAGCAAACCCCCTGGGGTGCACCACGGCTGCAGCGGTATGACTCTTAGGACTCTTGACATCGTCCTCCAGGTGATCATCATCGAGCCTTTCTTCGACTGCTACATTCCCATGGTGCGGATGGCGGGAGCCCAGCCTGTCCTCATTCCACTGCGCCTCGTGAGTTCAGTGCTGTTTGCCATTGAATTTGTTTGGTGAGGCTGAGGGCAATCAAAGTATCGCTCATAATTGGAGTGGATGCCAAAATAATCGAAAGCGCTGTGTGTCCTCGTTTGAAAAGAGATGTCTTGAGCAAGGGCAGAGTTGCTGTGAGTTAACATTACATTTACATTTAGGGCATTTAGCAGGCGCTTTTGTCCAAAGCGACTTACAATAAGTACATTTGTCAGAACATCTCCTGTCTATCGCCTATTCCTAACCCTATCACCTAACCCTAACCCTATGACCTCTCAGTGCTTTCTCAATAACACAGCTCAACAGAGGCTGTTAGGGTGGTAGACTGCTAGAGCTAAATACAAACTGAGTTACTCAGTTGTTACCACTGCACCAGCATTATCAGCATTGTGCATATCAACCCCTGCTCATTTGCTCTTGCATGCCTTTCTTGCATTGTGGGTCATTGAGCGTTTGCATGCGTGGCTAATAAACAGGTGTGTGTGTGAATGCATTGTGTCATTGAGCGTTAGCATGCATGGCTAATAAACAGGTGTGTATTTGAATGCATTGTGTGTCATTCAGCGCTGGAATGCGTGGCTAATAAACAGGTGTGTTTGTGATTGTGTAGAAATCTGAGAAGCAGAGTAGCCTTTCGAGTGGGGACTGGGTTCTGGACCCGGAGGAACTCGCCAGTAAGTTCACCCCCAGGACCAAGGCTATCATCATCAACACTCCCAACAACCCTACAGGGAAGGTAGGTCTACAGCGTCGTCATGGTCACAGTCAAGATGGGCCTCATCACAGCACCTGGCTGGATGGGGTGGCAGCAAGTGCTCTGTAGGTTTCATTAACCATATTGAACGAAAAACAAAACAAAACAATAAGGTCTAAGGCCTAGATTAGCAACGTTAACTTGGCCTGTTCTCCTGGTCCAGATCTTCAGCCGAGAAGAGCTGCAGATGATTTCAGACCTCTGCATTAAACACGACACCCTGTGCTTCAGCGACGAGGTGTATGAATGGCTCACCTACAAGGGTCACCAACACATCAAGATCGGTAGGGCTGCTCGCTGGAGACCCCGGCCCTCTGCTGCCTACAACCTCTGGTCTGCGTCATGTTTCTGTCGGGCTTTAAACACGTTCGCTGTTCTCCTTCAAAGCCACGCTGCCTGGAATGTGGGACAGGACGATCACCATCGGCAGTGCAGGGAAGACATACAGTGTCACCGGCTGGAAGGTAAGCTGAGAAGATGGATGGTTGGTCGTGTTGAAGAGCACGAAATATGAGCCCTGGAACTGAACAGAGGACCTCACCACAGCTGCTAAAGCAGCTTATGTCACGGTATCATTTGATTGGCTCAAATGAATGCCAAGTGTCGCATGACGTTTCCATTATCAAAATATTCCCCATTACTGGTAATAGGAACTGGTGGGAACTGGTAATGTCTGTACCAGAGCTAGTTAGCAGGGGTGCATACATGCCGTGGCTAAGGCAACACAAGGAGTATCTTGTCCACTCCGTACATTTACCACCCAACAAAGGATGACATCTCAGACGTGAAAACGCGCCCGACCCATCAAACCGCTCACAGAAAGGAACCACACAGACGTAACTGGTTTGCCAGCATCTCGGCTTCCTGGCATGCCGCTGTGCTGCGCGCCAATTTGCCAGCCAGTTTACACACACCCACCTGGTGTGAGAATGCTCTTCAACGCGGTCACAGCCAGTTTGTGTGTCTAGTTTGCGGAGTAGTTTAGGGTTCTAACCAGATTATAATGGTGTGTCCCTGAATGTCCCTTATGGGATTAACAAAGTGCATCTAGATTTTGATCTAATGTGATGTTCCTCAGCTGGGCTGGTCCATAGGGCCGGAGCATCTGGTCAAACATCTCCAGACTGTGATGCAGAACACGATGTACACCTGCTCCACTCCTTTACAGGTGAGTTGGTACACCGCCCACCTGTATGGGCTCACATCTCCCAGCCGCCCTCAACTGAAGCAGCTCATGTTTCAGATGCCGGTGTTTGAAAGTCTTCCTTCTGAACACGACAGCTGGCCACTTCGTAAAGCGCTTCTCTCCTGGATGGTCGCCTCAGCCAAATGGCAGGCGATCAGGAAGTTATGAAATAATGCCAATTCATAATGATATTGGATATTTGACAACATTGCATATTTGGCTGCTTTTCAAGGGTGATTTGAAAAGCAGCCAACCACAGTGGAATGAAGCAGATGTGTGGAGTTATGGATTACTTTGTTTACTTAATTCTTTATTCTATTGTGGTACTTTATAATCCCCTCTTTCATATTGATGCTTATGCTTAGACAGAAACAGACAGTTCCTCTGGTTTAAGATCCATCTTCTTATCTATCCATCTAACTACTAATCTCTACATGTATCCATCCTCTGACCTCTCACTCTATGCAGGAGGCCGTGGCCCAGGGTCTGGTCCGAGACTACGAGCGCCTGGGGCAGCCCGACTGCTACTTATCCTCGCTGGCAGCGGAGCTGGAGGGGAAGAGAGACCGCATGGCTGCTATCCTGCGGGAGGCTGGCATGGCCCCCATCATGCCTGAAGGAGGATACTTCATGATCGTAGACGTCACGCCACTCAGTGAGATACTTTGCTAAGACCTGAACCTTAACCTTGGGCTCTGACCCTTAACCCTATAACACCTAACCCTAACTCCTATCCAGTGCGTCCAGTGCGCGTGTGCGAAAGCTGCATGCTGTCTGTTACATTACATTACTCCAGCCTTTGAGTTCGCTGTCTATCCCTGGACCCTGACCCATAACCCTATAACCCCTAACCCTGGGCCCTGACCCTTAACCCTATAACACCTAACCCTAACCCCTATCCCTGGGCCCTGACGCTTAACCCTATAACCCATAACCGTGGGCCCTGAGCCTTAACCCCTAACCCGCACCCTGGCCCAAAGCTTGCTATTTGAATGAGTTTCACCCCATTAGTTCTGCATCACTCTCAATATGAGAAGAATACGAGTGAGTACAGGCTATTGTTGTTCAGAGCTTGTCCACATGAACA
The DNA here is from genome assembly GCA_027123565.1 of Phycis chesteri. Classification (NCBI taxonomy): domain Eukaryota; kingdom Metazoa; phylum Chordata; class Actinopteri; order Gadiformes; family Phycidae; genus Phycis; species Phycis chesteri. The sequence goes on from JAOPJK010000126.1 coordinate 6,408, forward strand.
TCTACCACCTCATTGTACTGCAGATGAGGATCTGTCCCATATGCCAGACGAAGCATATGACTACAAGTTTGTCAAGTGGATGATTCAAGAAAAGGTAAAGTTGTGTGTGTGTGTGTGTGTGTGTTGCACTGATAGGACCGTTACCTATGTGTGTGTAAATTCCATACATTGATGAACATGAGCAACATCTTCTGTCCTTATTAATCACATCTCTGATGTAGTGCGCGGATGTAGCTTTGTTGCGTTGCACGTGCTAGCCGTTTGTCATCCTGCTGCAGAAACTGGCAGCCATTCCTGTCACAGCGTTCTGTGGGGAAGCTTCTAGAAGCAACTTTGAGAAGTACATCCGCTTGTGTTTCATCAAGGTAAGGACCACACACCCCATCAGTGTCCTGGCTCCTCCATGCCCAACATCAAGTTCAAAGCTTGGTTGGTAAAGCTAATGTCTTTTTGCATCCCCAACAGCGAGATGAGACACTGGATGCAGCAGAAGCCATCCTCAAAAACTGGAAGAATAAAGTCTAGGAGGAGACACATCTCCCAGGAGAACTAACTCAAGAGCTGGAACATCTCCCAGTAGAACTAACTCAGGAGCTGGAACATCTCTTAAAGTCACCTGTGAATTTCTCCTAAAGGGGATTAATAAAGGACTATCTTATTTTATCTCAGTAGATCTAACCGAGGAGCTGGAACAGTAGAAATAATTAGTGTGAAAATAGTTTTTATTTCTCATCGGACAAATGCAGTGAATTGATGGGTAAAATGATTTGATGGAAGAGGGGGTGGTCTTCTGGTGGTAGGGTGTTGGACCCCAGATTAAAGATTATTCTGGGTTCAAACACCAATGATATGTTGCATCAGAAATTAATTTTGTCTTCTGCCCAATTAAGAATTAAAGTGTGATTTTATGTTCAAGCATTATTGTTGTGTGAATTCTCCTCATAGACTTCCTCAGAAATAAATTGACGAATCTGACAAGTTACACTGTAGCTGGTCGTGAATGTAGAGCAGTGCGCCACCTGGCGGTCAGGTGAGTTCTTCTCAGTTCCAGAGATCCAGCCACCAACCTATGGTGGTACTGCTCATTAGAAACCTGCTGTCAGTGCTTTCGTCGGATGTCGTGATTGATTTAGGTAGAACAGTAAATGTTTCAGTAAATTGACCTTGGTGTCAAACTTTCAAAAGTAGTTTACTGTGAGATGTGTTGGATTGGTCTGGAGACAGACATGGCAGCGTTCTCAACACCGACGTCGGAACAACCCGACCAGGCCATCGATCTATCGATCAGTTCTGGTGAGTCGACTACCATGTCTCGTTCCAAACAAATGTTCAAATGAATCAGTTGGACTGAAGTCCGAGTTCAGGATAAATGCCAACCGGTCCCAGAACTTCCTAGCGCGTAGTGGTGGACATCATCCATGACAGCCTGGGAAACCGTGTCTTATATTAATATAATGATATTATGATACCTGTAGGCCTACTTGTATCTCAAGGAAAACGACACTTGGCAGGGGGGCGTCAAATGTACTGAAGACACTACAGGGCCAGGCTACTATGTACAGTATGTATACTAATGTATACATATAGCTATATCTATATAGATAGATGGATATTATATGTGCTGTTGTTGGCCTTACTGACTGACTGGCATGTTAACGTGCCACTCTCAAGTTATTATCCCAAGATGAAATATTGTACAGCTTCATAAGTATCCTTAACTCAGTATATTAAACTTTGAGACAGGGCTGTGCATCCTTCTTTCACGATTCAAGGAATCTGATGGATGGTTGATTCCATTCTACTGAGCTATGGTCCAACACATCCATCCATCTCCACTGTGACTCAGGTTATGCAGAGGAAATGTACTTTACTTGACTTGACCTGTGGGTTCAACTCATTTTGAATGAAAACTCTCAGATCTGCCATGAAATGAATGAATGTGTAATCTGAAATGGACATTTTGGAACAAACTAATGATTTGTGTTATCACTTTTCTTCATTGGCTAAACTAAACACAGTGATAAACGAAGTGGTCATAGTGGGCTTGTTTGTAGCCCTGGCAGGGAAGTTATTCAGTCGAAGCGCCACTAGAGGGAGACAAAGTACAGCACTTGATCTGATCGAATCAGCCGTACACTAGTTTTCTGTGGACCAGGGAAGAGAAATATTTGGATTGAGCATTTGCATTGGTGCTGAAATGAAACGCACTGTTTGGAAACTAGCATCCGATTACATTCAATTGATTCAAACTGCATGTTGTCCTACAAGGAACGTGCATGTGCGCCATGTCGTGGCTCTTGTGTGGGCCTGGCTCTTCACCCTCACCTGGTCAGCAGAGCGGCTGTTTCTGACATCACTTTAAATGTTTCGAAAGTTACACGTTGTACTACTACAAAGATGGTTATGTTAACAAAGTTTAAACCTCAAACATTTACATTAGTTTACAGTCAGTTTGCAAACGGTTATCAAAGTATAGTATAAGATATTATACAAGGCCTATTTCTATTATTTTGAGTCATCTCTGTAATAAGCAATGTGTGTGTGTGTGTGTGTGTGGTGTTAACCTTCACTAGTTTAATAATGTCCAGGGAAGGTTTGTGAATACTCATCTGGCAACAATATGTCGAGAGGGAAAAACAGTGTTTCCTCCGAACATCACGCAGTTCGAATAACCATGTTGTGCGAGCCGAGCTGTCCGTGCTAAGCCCCTGCTGGTTAATGTGTATGTGTGTTAGCTAGCTTCTGCCCCGTGCTGCTGCCCTGCTACGGCCGCTGGAGCCATGAATAAAGTCAACTGTCGCCAACCATGACCTTTTGGAAAGACACATGGGGTGGGTTAATAAACATGAGTACTGGATCCTTATCGCTGATGTCGCCAGCACCGTGTGTGTGTGTGTGTGTGTGTGTGTGTGTGTGTGTGTGTGTGTGTGTGTGTGTGTGTGTGTGTGTGTGTGTGTATTTATTATCCATCTATCTATCCAAATCATGCAATGTTTCGCTTGTGTAGATTTGCCCAAAATGGACCACAAACAAATGTTGGCATCTTGCGTTCAGCCGAAATAGCCAACACCGACCTATTAAGACAAGGTTTAAGTTAAAGCAGAGGAAGATAAGAATATAAATTATAAATTCAGAAATTCGGGTGCCAGGACAAGACAGTTGGTAGACTCTAAAAACAATAAGATAATATAAAGTGACTCTCTACACAATAAGATTAGTGGAGTTGTACATGCAAAAATATACTGTATGTCAACATTATCGACAGAACACACAAGGGGTAATATATACACTGTGTGTGTGTGTGTGTGTGTGTATATATATATTTTTTTTTTTTGGGAAAGGAGTCAGTTAATCAAACTATTTCCCTGAACTGAAGATAAGTTAAGGAATCAGATAAGGCAGAATAAGGTAAGGTAAGGGAGACAGTGCCCATGATATCCCCCTCTGTTCCCCAGCAGCCCGCATGGTGAAGTGTGGGTTTAAATCATGTTGCTGGGAACAACAGATCCATTCTCTCTGGGCCCGTAACACGGGGGCCTGCGCCCATCTACAGCAGCGCTCAGATTAGCCGGCTGATAAATGGGTATTATCATCATAATGATTCATCTCAATCACCATCTCACGCCACAATGGCTGATTAGAGCCCAGAATGAGCTCGTTGTTATTACCCATAAAGCCCCAGCACATGTCGGGGCCTCTCCCATGTGACCTCTACATGTCTGTGAGGCCCACGCGCCACGCTGAAATACAGCCGGCCAGACGCACGCTGTGATTGGCTGGTTACGGCCAGGCGAGGAGCGCGGAGCAGCGGTAGGCCGTGGCGGGAGCCTGCCACCAACGGCGTGGTGTGATGTTCTCTGAATACAGCGCAGTGGCTCTGATGTTGGGCTGTGAATATAGTAGTTGTGATGTCACAACAAGCTAAAGGCTAGTGTTGTGGACACCAGATTGTGTGTACATGGCAGTTAGCCAGCAGGAATAACTCTGTTCATTAGTGATTTACAGGAGGAACGGCGCCTACTGTTAGCTTCCAGCTAACTACGCGCAACTGAAAAAACTAACACAGGGTGCTAAGATGGATTGAAGTTAACTCAAGTATTCATCTAATTGCTGTCCCTTTGTGCATTTTGGACTGATTATAAACCTGCTCATAAAGATATTAGGATTTGAAAAATGACACCATGTGAGTTTTAAATGGGGGGGCGAGAGAGGACAGCAAATGATGTCCTCGCTCACCCTGGCCATATGGCCAATGCTCTGCCACACACACACACACACACACACACACACAAACAGCTTGCTGGACACATAATTAATTTGCAGCGGCTTCTGCCATTTATTTCCCAGACTAGATTTAGTCCTAATTGGGAGGAGGAGGAGGTGGTGGTGGTGGAGGATCACATGTCTGTGGGAATGTGAGGGTGCTGATGACGGACGGCACCCCAACCCCATCTGGCAGCAAATACTCTTACTGTACTCTACTGTATAGTACTGCTATATACAGTAGTACTATACATACATATACATATATATTAATACTGTTCTATACAACACTACTGTATATTAGTACTGTATACAATATATATATGTGTATATTATACCACAGAATTAAATACTTGGCTCTGATTGGTCAACAACGTTCCGAGGGTGTGCATTATTTGTAACAACGGCCCCTGCCCTTTAGCGGCTCACAATATACGGAAGGCCTCGAGGAAGAATATTTGAATTTCACCAGATTAAAGTGGATAAAAAAAACCCCATTATCATTACAGAGGAAGGTAACTAATATCTAACCAGAATACAGCACTCTGGGGCCCGGCTGCTTCTGCAGCGCCACGCTACCTGGGCTCCTCCGCGGTTCCCTGCCACGTGCTGCCTGTGTAGCACTGATGCAGCTGCTTCCCTTCCTGTCCTGGTCAAGGGTTTTGCTGATGTACCACATGGTTTAAAACAATCATCATACATGTTATGTCGTCGGCCAGAGCGTGTAGACTTCATCTACAATGCTTTTATACTCTAAACAAACTGTTGCGAGGTGTAACAGCAGTGTCTCGTTCTCTTTTGATACGTGTATGGTTTTGACATTGTTTACATGACGTGTAATGTACCGTTTGTTTAATCAGAGGCCGTTGTATCCTGTGATTAGCTTAGTGGATATTTTAGCGGTTAATCGATACGAAGACACGATGCCAATATGTAGTAAGGCCATCAGGAGCCTCAGACGTTTTGCTTGTGTTCATTTAAAGTGTGCGGCGTGTTTAATTACTACCTGCTTGTTTTGTTTACACACACAACTTTCCCTATCTCCACAAGCACACATAATCAAATTGAGGAAAACAATTCAATCATGTTAATTGATTTTTAAATGGGAATAAGAAGTCTGCCATGGAGAACATTAATCTAGTGTGACTCAGGAGAAGGTATGAAGGTTTCTACCTGGACTTTCTAAAAACAGCTTTCAGGCTATTTAAAATACTGATTCCTATACTTCACTATTAGGGTTATTTTAATAACATATCTATATGATGTCCTCGTGTTTCTGTCTCTGAGTGACCAATATTAAACCAGTAGTATCTTGAGTTTACCTCAAATACTTTTATTTTGATATTTTACATTTTCTCAGACTCAACATCACCATTCATTCAAGATAAGTTGATTAAAACTGAACACAGGTTGATTCTTAACCACCAGTCAACTCTTCATCAAATGTCTTAAAAGGACACACACCCAGCTGTGGTGTGCAAGGTTACTGGGTTAATGACGGTACCAACGCCTCCAGTTCTGTTGTGCTCTGGATCAGTCGCCCAGGCCCTGACCCTGCTCTAGATGGAGGCTGGCGTGCCCAGGGCCGCGGGCCGCGTGGTTCCCCCAGAGCCCTTCAGAACATCCCAGGGTGGCCCCCACTTCATCACCCACCACCCCCAAACCAAACCTGCTTTTTCTCCTCCCCTCCCTCCCTCCTCTCATCCCTTCGCCTCCCCCCCTCTCTCCCCTTCATCTCTCCCCCATTTCTTCTACTACCTCCACCTCTTCCTCCTCCCTCCATCTCCCCCCCTCCACCCTCCCACCTCCTCCATCTCATCTCTCCACTGCAATGATTTGCAAGCTGAGATTAATCAGAGTGTGGGGGTCTGATGAAGTTGAGCCGTTATTGGTCTAAATTTAAGCAACCATCTTTTATTGTCTCCATCATTCATTTGGGGTATGTGTGTGTGTGTGTGTGGGTGGGGGGGGGGGG
>JAOPJK010000130.1:520262-530495 GCA_027123565.1 Phycis chesteri
GCGGACCTTAACCGTGTGTATTAAGGGGAAGAGGTGGACCTTAACGTGTGTATTAAGGGGAAGAGGCGGACCTTAACCGTGTGTATTAAGGGAAAGAGGCGAACCTTAACCGTGTGTATTAAGGGGAAGAGGTGGACCTTAACCATGTGTGGCAGAGGGGGAGAATGCAACTGGTCGTATCTTCATCTCAGTGGAAGGAAGAGAGAAGTCTTTTCCCTTCCAGTCTATCCACACCACGCCCTGATGGGGAAGGAGAACAGAGAAGGACACACATCAGAAACAAGCCTCTAACCCCAACCCTAACGCTATTACTGTTTACGTCCCAACCGGACTCCATGTCATCATCTCTGCGTCTCTGACTGGCTTGTTCCAGAAACTCCTAACCCCTGGTGGTGTGTGAGGCATGGTACCTGGTTGTTGGAGGTGACGTTGTAGAGTCCGTTCAGGTTGGTCTTGTAGCAGTTTTTGTACCACCAGCCCCCCATGTAGGCCCTGGCGCAGTGGATCCCCAGGGAGTCTGGGTCCTTGTCGTAGGTCGAGAACGGGCGGCCATTGTGGTACCTCATGGAGTCACCTGATTGTTTTTTAGAAGCATATGACAGTGAGATGATGAAGATGATTTAGTGAGATTGCACAGTGAGAAAAACTTGGATTATTAAACATCTCATCTTGTCTCCTGTTACTCTTCCCGCGGCCATGCTAAGAACATCTGCTCAGGAGTATATTTCCAACAATAGTCCAGGTAGTTGTCTTGTGCACCTGCGGTTCCTGTGTAGCCAGACAGTGCGATGCTGTAATGGTTTTCCTCAGAGTCCACGGTGAAGTTAGAGTAGTGGGCGTAGGCCGTCTCGTTCTCAGCCCGGAGCTCCACCCGGAGGCCCATGGAGCCCGTCCTGGTCAGCTTGTGCAGAAGCTCGTTGCCTGTTGGAGACAAAACAGTGTGGATGACCGTTGAGGCGGAGGGAGTAGTGGTAGTGTAATGCTAAACGCTGAAGGCTGGCGCCCCAGACGTACCGAGCCAGAACTCCTGGCTGACGTTTCCAAAGCCGGCGCTGTACTCATTCCAGGTTCTGTAGAAATCTGTGTTTCCGTTCATCCTCCTCTGGAAGACCTGCAACAACAGCCCAGGGGGTGAGTAGCCCCTCGTCGCTCGGTGGTCCTACAGCTTCAGAGAGAGCCTCACCGTCCAGCCTCCTCCGTCTGTGGCCATGTCGCAGTACACGGTGTGGGCTCCGCCCTCCTTCCCATTGGGGTAGATGTCCACCTCTCCAGATTGCCGAGCCCCATTCAGCAGCTCCTCAGAGCAGTCCATTGGACAGGGGAAACGCAGCTTCCCTGAGAAGGTTAAAAGGATGCGAACTGAGGGACCTCTTCTGAGGGAAGATACAGGACGTCCTGTGATCTACCTTCGTATGAAGTGATGAAGCGCCTGCTCTCTTCCCAATAGGACTTACAGGTGAGGCCACAACTACAAATAGGCTATGAGACTATGAAACAGGGAAGAAGTGTGATTCATTTAGTGTTAGTGTTCCTGAGGCAACAGAAGAGTCAGAATGTTGTCAGTGCCTCGGCTGTTTCCTCTCACCGGTTGCTTCAGGATGCATTACCTGTCACAAACTCTGTGGTTACAATGGATGTGTAGCGTCCATCTCTTTCCCCTTGGACCAGGACCACGTAGCGCGTCATGGGCAGCAGCCTGGTGAGCCTGTACTCTGTCATGGAATGGTCCAAGATCAGCTCCTGAAACACACAAGCCTCCGATTAGGCCTACACATGAGAGACATGTTGATGACGGGGATGTCTCACATGGTAGGTCATCCTCTAGCTGTGGCTCACCTTGCTCTCTTCTCCTACTACGTGGTAGGTGATCCTGTAACGTTGGTAGGAGACACCGGAGGCTGTCCACGTGATCACAGCAGAACGCGGGCCTACCGCACTGGCCTTTACCGCTGTGGAGCGCAAGACGATGACAAGTTATAATACACAATGTATATTTAAAGGTAGAACAGTTTCAACATTATTATAATACACATATTAATAGCATAATTATCAAACACAAGATAATACAGTTATAACACAGTTCTCATATGGGACACCATTTACTCACTGCTAGCGGTGGTGAATGTGGTGGAGACGGCTTGGCTCTGGAGACTGTTCTTCTGGCTCAGGGCTTTCACTGTGTACACAGTCCCTCTCTGTAGTGCCCTCAGCTGGTGTTCCACAGCATGGCCAGACACCATCACAGTCACTGTTACATTAGGGACTGGCAGAAGAAAAGTACAAGCAATCACACAAACTATCATGTCATGATGAAGCAAGGGTCTGAAGCCGTGTCATTGGTCGGTAAACTCACTCTTTGCCGACTCATAGCTGATAATGAACCGGTCCACTTTCCCCAGGCTGGGAGTCCACTGCAGCACAGCTCTGGTGTCTGTCACATTGACCGCTCTGAACTGCACTGGAGGAGCGGGAACTACAAATAGATGTTCAGAAATACTGTCACTTCATCGTTCTCAAAGACCAAGACACACTCACCATAGTGAGCCTCTGGTACCAGGTAAGGGTAAACTATGTCTGGTTGAGTCAGCTTGTGTACCAGTGGTGATGAGGGATGTGAGGGCATCACTCTGGGCTTTTCCTTGTGTGGTTGTTATGGTGATGATGTATGAGGACCCTGCACCCAGCGGGGATAGAACCACATGGGACTGCTGGGACTCAACTATCTCAAAGCTGCTTTCGCCTGGCAGGATAATATGCACACAGAACCTTTTAATACATCATGAATAGTCAACAACGATGGTCTAAAGGGTCTGTAAATCAAATGAGGTCATATTGTATGAAGCAACCACTTTGCCAAACCTGTAAGAGAGTTGGTGTATGTCACCCTGAAGCCAGTAAATGTGCTCTTTGGCTTGGACCAAGACACAGTGACAGAAGACTCTGTCACGTTACTGAATACCAGCTCCGTCGCTGGCTCAGGACCTAAAAGACGAAACAAATGCATGTTAACATGTTTTGTTTGTTTGTTTGTTTGTTCATACAACCCATGATGGAGCCATTTACCTGTGGTTATTGATATCCTGTGGATCTTGGACCTTCTCCCAGAGGTTGTACCAAATATCTGCAGCAGGTAGCGTGTGTTTGCCTGTAGGTGTTCAAACTCTACCTGACGTACATTCCCAGGAAGAACCATGGAGACTCTTTGCTCCTCTGTTTTTCCTCTGGAGCCGGTGGCTGTAGCTGAAGAAGCCGTTCCATCTGTGGTTTCCTTCAGCACCTGCACTGCTGTCGTGTTCTTTGCGGCTGTTGTTTGCATGACTTCAACGTCCAGACTTCTGTCTCCTACCTCTGGCCCTACCTGACCCTCAGCCTCCATCCTCTGTTCTCTCCTGATCACAGTAAAGTTCTTGAACATCCCTGGCGGAGCAGACCACGATAGAGTAAAGCTGTAAGAGGACACGTTGAAGACCTTCACAGAACCAAGGCCTCCTCCTGATGTTTTGGTTGCGTGTTGTGTTGCTGTGTCCCCAGTCAGCTGGACGGCTGTCTCTTTCTGATGCACCTTAGCTGATGAACTTTCTACACTGGTCCCATTCACTAAATACTGGGTCTTCTGTGTACCTTTTGCTTTCCCAGAACCAACCTTGCTTGTTTGCGTTTTTGCAGTGTTTTCATCAGCGTGTGACTTGATGACCACTGTTTGGTTGGCTGCGGCCGTGGGCTTGTCTTTGGCACGCAGTGTAACGCTGGTTGTAGAGGACTTGGTCACCACCAGCTGGTCAACCGGAGTGTCTTTGGTGGACTTTGCATCAGCAGACTGATTGACTGTCAAAACTGAAGTTGCAAACTTATCCTTGGTGATCGTTGTTGCACTACTGACTGTCGTGGGCTTTGTTTGTCTTGACTGAGTGGTACCACTGGTTTTCACTGTTTTGGATGCTGTCAAGACCACTGTTTTAACACCACTTGAATGTGTTTTAACTGAGGTTATCTGATCGATTGCCGATGCTTGCTTTTCTTTGCCTTTTGTGTTACCACCAGTTTTTGTTGTCATGGAAAGCACAGTTTTAAGCACTGTAATGGCAGGCTTAACATCACTTAAAGGCGTCGTACCTGAAGCTGTCTGATTTGATGAAGTGGAAGGCCTGTCTTTGATACCACCAGCGACTGTTTTAGCCACAGTGGCAGGCTTCTCTGTGATAGTATTAACATCACTTGAAGGTGCTTTAACAGAAGTTGCTTGATTAGCTGAAGTTGCTTGCTTGTCTTTGTTGGCGGTGGTACTACTTAAAATAGCTTTCCCAGAACCCATGGTGCTTGTTGGAGTCTTTGTGTGATCAACAGTCTGCAATACATTTGTTGCGTTTACTCTGCCAGTTGAGACCTCTTTTAGCCGTGCATGGGCAGATGGTTGGGTGATCTCTTTCTCAGCCAGTGTGGAAGGATCTAGAGAGTTCTTTATGGAAGATGTTTCCATGGCCTTGGTCAGAATGGTCAGAACCTTGGCAGTACCATTGGTCCCTTTCATGACGCCCAGGGTGTAATTTGTTTGTGGCTGGTCTTGCAGCTGGCCAGAGGTAGCATGTGCTTCAGCCATGGTGCCTTCTTTCACAGCCACCTGTTTGGCTTCATATTTAGGACGTTCTTTTCCAGTCAGGACCGTAGTTCTTCCTTTGTGGGCCTCCTCTTGCTTCTTCCCCTTGTGTTTCAGCAGAACCTGACCCACGGTTGGCTGTGCGGCCTTTCTGACAGAGTCCTTGGTATTTATTTTAACAGCTGTTGTCTCTTGCCTTGCTTGGGTTTTAACAGTGCTTACCTTCCCAGGTGTTGCCAGGGTTTGAGTCTGGTCTTTCTTCTGAGAGATGGTTTGCTCAGCCTTTGTGTTCTTATCTTGAGTTATCTTCACGGTCTCTACATTCATCTTGAACTTCCCTTTGTCACCTTCTGAAATTGAAGAACATCGACTGAGTTTGAGGAATGCGTGACCCATTTTCACTGTGATAACATTAAGACAATTCTCTTAATGGAAATATTTTAGGGTTTTATTGTGTGACAATGCCATGTAAGGACTCACTTGTTTCACACCTGACTCCTGGTACACACCTACTGCAGTCTAGGCCTTGGAACCCCACCAAACACACACATTTCCCCATCTCACATCTGCCATTTCCATGACATTCATTTGGACACTTCCCTGGATGGAAAGAACAGAAGACGAACTGCACATTAGTGTTTAAAGTGACAACATTACATAGTTTTACTTAAAATAAATAATTGAGTACATCTTACACATTGTCACTTTAAAAGTGAAGACATGTAAAGCATTCACTAAGAAAACGATTCAATCCATACGTTGGTCTTTCAGAGCGGTCATCTCCTTCTCCAGGCGGTCTACACGAGCCTTCAGAGCCTCCATCTCGGCATGGCAGCTCTCAGAGCATCCTGCAGGCACCAGGCTTATCTTATGGGTCACCACCAGGGGAGAGCCAGGCTTCAGCTTCACTTCCTGTTCCGTAGTGTGGCTGGGGTCACAACTCTCACTGATCACTGCCTTTATTGGTTGCATAGAGGCTGGCTTCTCTGCGTCCTTCACCCCACTGGTCAGAGCAGGGGCTTTGGTGGCTTTGGTGGACGTTGTATTACTGGTTGAGGTCTGATTGACTGAGGTTAAGAACTTGTCTTTTGTGGTTGTTGCTGTGCCACTAAATGCTGGAGGCTTTGCTTGTTTGGTCGTCTGATTGGCTGAAGTGGTCTGCTTGTCCTTGCGGGCTGGTTTAGCCACTACAATGGCGGCCTTCTCTGTGACAGCCTCACTTGAAGGTGTGGCCGTCGACTGAATTCTCTGAGTGGCGGTTGGGCCAGACCTGCCGGTGGCAGGAGATTTGATGGAAACCGTTTGATCTGTGGAAGCTGTCAGCTTGTCTTTAGCCGTTTTGGTGGCAATATCTGTGACCACGGTAACAATTTTGTTTTTAATCATTTTGACGTCATGAGTGGGATGAGTTCTAACAGTGGAAGTCTTGTTAATGGCGTGCTTGTCCTTCATGGCGGCGGTTGGCGTCTTTGTTGAAGGAGGGGCTTGGCTTAATGGGGAAGCTTTCTTCATCTTCATGCTCTTTGTGCTGTTGACCGGCAGAGGTTTTTGCTTGACCGTCAAGGGGGTGAGACTCGTTTGATTGGCTGCATTTGGCCTCAGGGTGGCTGGAGCGTTCTGTTTGGCCAGAGCGGGAACATTTTTGAGGACAGAAGTGGTGAGAATAGATTTGATCGTGTCACTTCCTGTGGAGTTTCTCTTCTCATTGGCTGTGGTTTGGTGGGCGGGGACCAGAGTGATGAGCAGGACGAGGCAGAGAGAGAACAGCATGTTGAGCCAGCAGCAGAAACCCTCTGGAGGCCTTGTATGTATTAATAAAATAACAAATCCCTTCCGATGTATTTCCTCGATACTACAGTGAGCTTGAGTCTTTCCTAGAGAAACATTAAGAAAGAAAGAAAAGACAAACTCAGTGTCAACTGAAATTCTCTGCCAGAGCAGAAGGTTTCATTTTCAGAAGTGTTATTTTTGTGAACCACCCAGCTTCAGGGGTATAGAGCCCCATTCACCACTTCACTGACCACATCATGGACACTGCCCCCCCACTCACACACATCTCAGCACGCCCACTACAGCAAACCCTGCACAACTCTCCTCACCCTAACCCTACTAACCCGAATCCTGCTAACCCTAACCCTACTAACCCTAACCCTCCTAACCCTAACCCTACTAACCCTGCTAAACCTAACCCTCCTCACCCTAACCCTACTAACCCTAATCCTGCTAACCCTAACCCTACTAACCCTAACCCTAATCCTGCTAACCCTAACCCCACTAACCCTACTAACCCTAATCCTGCTAACCCTAACCCTACTAACCCTAATCCTGCTAACCCTAACCCTACTAACCCTACTAACCCTAATCCTGCTAACCCTAACCCTACTAACCCTACTAACCCTAACCCAATCGTCGTGCTCCTTCACTGGTCCCTGACCAACTACATCCCAGCAGGTTCATGGTTAAGGCTAAGGTTAAGGTTAAGGTTAAGGCTAAGGTTAAGGTTAATGGCAGTGGTCTAGATGGAAGGTAATCATAAATACATCTATATATCCTGTTTAGAATGTCCAATCCTGTTAGAAATTAGTGTGTTGAGGGCAACTCGGTGCAATGTCACCCTCACTCAACTGAGCATCGATTCACTAACGATATTAAACTGAGCCGTGCAACAGTAAAGGGAATCTCTATAAAGTGGCGGTTTGAGCTGAGCAGGAAGGAAAGGAGTCATGGATGCAGGATCTGTAGAGATCCTAACAGAGCTGTACTGTATCGCCCCAGAGCACACTAGGTCTTTCACCGTACACAGGTTACATAACATTCACACGTCCACATCTCATAGAGTAGGCCGGCAGAACGTGGCCTGGTAGTGAATCAGCTGAAGAGTCTTGATCCTGCTCTGTACTGTATGTTCAGACTACTGTACTGTATACTGATGTTACTGCTATAGGATCCCAACCACTATATCTAAAATACCATGATGGGATCAATGGATCAATTGGATTAATGAACAAAATTATGTCTGAATCAACATTTTTCATTAATTAGTTCTTTCATTCACTTAAGAATATGAAGAACATGTCTACCTTTTTGCAACCCAATAGTAGGATTGCTGCAATTCATGCATTTAAATATACAATATGTACATTAACTTCAACCTTTTCAATTAAATAATATGAATATTATTTTCGTACTTTCAACCCAGCATTTAGCTATTGGGTAATATGTAGCTTACCTCAATTCAGTTATGCAATTCCACCAATGGAATTATTTAAAATGAGAAAATATTAAAATCTGTACACAATCAAAATGCATTGGACCGATTGCAGATGTTGGAATACAGTAGAGTAGCACAGTAATGCAGCAGTTAGTCCACAGACATGCGGCAGAGAAGTTGGATAGCCTACCGGGTGGTGGAGTGTTCCTACGTCTGCTCCTCTGCTGCTCCCTCCATCTGACTGGGACCACTCAGTGAGGTCTGCTGGCTAGACGAGGAGGAGAAAGAGGAGCACCACTAGAAAGGAGGAGAGCCTTAATGTGTGCTTCCACTTATGACCACCTCCACATACCCCATCACCTTCCCATCACCTCCCCATCACTTCCCATCGTCTCCACATACTCTGTCACCTCCTATCACCTCCCCATCACCTCCACATACCCCATCACCTCCACATACCCCATCACCTCCACATACCCCGTCACCTCCTATCACCTCCCCATCACCACCCCATCACTTCCCATCACCTCCACATACCCTGTCACCTCCTATCACCTCCCCATCACCTCCCATCACCTCCACATACCCCATCACCTCATATGACTGCCACATACCCCATCACCTCCCATCACCTCCACATCCCTAGTTATAGACCTGTAACATCCCTAGTTATAGCCCCATTACATCCCTAGTTATATCTCTGCAACATCCCTAGTTATATCCCTGTAACATCCCTAGTTATAGCCCTGTAACATCTCGTTATAGTCCCATAACATCCCTAGTTATTATCCCCATAACTTCCCTAGTTATAGCCCTATAAAATCCCTAGTTATAGCCCTGAGCCCCGTAACATCCCTAGTTATAGCCCAGTAACATCTCTAGTTATAGCCCTGTAACATCCCTAGTTATATTCCCATAACATCCCTAGTTATAGCCCTGTAACATCCCTAGTTATAGCCCCGTAACATGCTTAGTTATATCCAAAGACATCCCTGCCACCTAAAGACGACCTCTGATTGAATACAGCCCCCTTCAGAGTCCTGATTCAGCGGACTACGTATAGCATAACACTGTATGTATTCAGCTTTGGTTCTGGGGGACAGGGCCCTCTCTCCAGATGAATGGGCTGTTTGTGTGGCGTTATGAGATGTAACTACGTGGGAGTTAGGGTGAGGTAAGAAACCAAATATCAGTCAAGGACCACTGTGTGAGGAACAGCCACCAGCCCACCCTCTGTGAACCACATGAAGACCAGTCAGCTCCACCACATCGAGACAAACACCAAAAATATGTCCTTCAACATAAACATTCATGTTTATTTATTTTTCAGACACGCAGATACAAGTACTCAGGTAAATTGCGACATGCCATCATTCGTAGTAAGATAATTTTTACAACAGAATTCTGCAGGTACATGCTAACGTTGTCTATATCCTCATCATCCACCTCCACAGAAGCTTCGAGAGACTCTTCAGTCATAAAGACCTGATGGTGGTCATCCTTCCATGGGAATCCAGTACGTGGTCCAATTAGTGTCATATGGCTGTGATGGGGTTTCACAATGAAACCAACCCCTGCCATGTGGTCTTCCTTTGGTGTTCATGATGGACAGAATGACTGTAAGGAGACACTCTCAAAGTGTTTCATTGGAGTGTGATCACAGGTCACTGGTACTGCTGACGTTACTCTGATCACATGTCACTGGTACTGCTGACATTACTCTGATCACATGTCACTGGTACAACTGACATTACTCTGATCACATGTCACTGGTACTACTGACGTTACTCTGATCACAGGTTACTGGTACTTTTCCCGTCTGAGGATAACTGATGGAGACAAGCACCTGGTCAACACTTCTTTCAACCCCCTTAAGAAAGTACAGAGCAGTGAGGTGGATGTTTAGGGTTCATTACCCTGTAGATACCAGGGCTTGGCTCAACAAGGCTGTGATTGTAGTATTTCATGTTTATCTTTGAAGCTTTGCTCGAGCATGGATAGGATGCATTGGGATCCATCACATTTGGCTGAAGCTTGATTTAGGAATATTGATGAATTAACCCGAAACCATCTGTGCTTAACAGTTCTTTAATTTCCAGCCCCTAAACGGACCTAGGGGCCTTTCTGAGCCCAATTAGCATTTGGTACCAACACTGTGCTGGGGGGATTGCTGAGTTGAAAATATGCGATGTGTGTTTACCTTTATTGATTCAAATGTTATGCAATGTGTGACGCTGAATGGACAGAGCAGACGCTGAGCGGCCGTGTCAGTGTCAGACTGTCAGTACTACCCGGCTGTTGATATTGGAGCAGTGCAGCATTTTGAAATAATAAAGCACACAAGCCTGCGCCTGTCCCCTGACCCACTCTACTGCCCCTACCTCCCCCCTACCTCCTCCTACCTCCCCCTATCTCCCCCTACCTCCCC
>JAOPJK010000130.1:663104-673247 GCA_027123565.1 Phycis chesteri
CACACAGACACACACACACAGACACACACACACACCCACACCCACACACACACACACACAGCACACACACATGTATACACACACACATGCACACGCACACGCACACACACACACAAGAGAGGCAGTGCGGGGGAAGGGGGCCACGGAGAGTGTGAAGATATCAAAATCACGAGAGAAATCACAGGACTCTACACTCTCCACAACAGCTGTGACATAATGCTGTGAAAGACTGACAGACAGACGGTTAACCTTGAGCTAGACAGGAAAAATATATGTGAAGGAGGACCAACTCTCACTGTAAATAGAAGTGCAATGTAACCATTCACACAAATAAGATACTGAACGCTATTCACACATTGGTTTTTACAATGTGTGAATATGTGAGCAGGCATGATAATCAGAAAGTACAAAATGTTTTTATTGTATTTATCTTTTGATACAATTTCAACAAGTTTGCATAACTTAAAGTGCAATTTTATTGATGTTGTTATTAATGGAACTAGCTGCATATCATATGCACATCATATGACGTGGTTATATCGATAGCAGTATTGATTATCAATCTGAATAAACAGAAAAGTCTTACCTGCTCTATATGATGAGCACTCTTGGAATTTTCCGTTGGATATATCAACATACAGGTCATTCTCGACGCGGAACAATGCAATTCAATGGCAATGAATGTTGTGTTCAAACTTCGTCCCATACCTTTCTGACAAGTTAATGGGAAAAAGTGTGAGTGCAGTTTAAAAATACTCGAGACAGCAGTCGGGGGGCCAATCAGCACGAGGCAGTGCTGCTAGGCAACAACCTCCGATTTTTATCCCAACATCCAACCGTATGGAAATCAACCGCTGCTCCACTTTCCCGCCTATCCCCGTTCCAAAAGCGCCACCAGGCGTCCCAAACATCAACATTACATCTACAGAGACGGTGTTTCTGATATACACAAATAATCAAATTATAACTAAATTGCGTTTTAGATTATTCCGCATTTTGTCCTTTAGATGCTTAATAAAACCAAAAAGCCTTTGTCAGTCAGTCAGTCGTATGTATAAGCCTATATATTAGATTGGTTGAGCTAAACAATTTTAGAAGTAGCATTCATTTGCACAACCCCGCCAACTATGTGTCTCGAAGGATTGCCCCTCTGGAATGAGTGTAGGCTACTATTTATTTATTTGAACTCTGTGTCAATTTAGATCAGGCCTTACTGTAGGCTATTTGCCGGAATCTTCTCTTTAAGAAAATCTTACACACTAAGGTTGTTTATTCATCACAAAAGTGTCCGTTATGTAATGTCAGTGATGACTCTTGTGTCATGTGTATGTTGCTTTTAGATAGGCTATTATTAGTTTTACACGTTCCCCTTCAAAATGTGAGTACTCTTAAAGATGACGTCAGACGTGGTCCGTTGAAAGCGTTGGTGTATCATAGGAACCTTATACCTTTACGCTCCATAAAATAGACTCGTGGATGTGTTATAACAACGTAAGAAGGTTGAATCATGAATGTTTGGGTTGAATGAGGTCGAGACTCATTCATCTGTCAGACGTCTCGCTGTCATCACACTCGTCTCGCGCTCTCGTGTTGTCCTCATGACGTCACCCACCCGTGGCCCAATCGGCGTAGCGGCCGCCGTGTCAGTCACCGCCCACAAAACAAACCGCCATTTGGAAAAAACCAAACAAAAAAAGCCATCAGACACGCAGTTTATACACTGAAAGCCCAGGTAAACTTTTTCACATTTCTGGCTAGCATCAGGCAGAGGCAATATGTGTATCTTTAAGCCTTCCGGTCGATATTTTATTCTCCACATAACGCTAGGTGGCAGTTTACAAAGCTTGCTGGGCGGATACATTTTCCTGCATGGCTGCAACTTAACGCGGTGTTTAAAGCGGGCTAATGTAGCTTAGCATGCCAACGGTTCTTACCTCCGCGCTTTACTCATCCACTAAATGAACACTGTCAGTCCGTGTTTTAACCATTGTACCGTGAGCTATCACACGGGTTAAATGCGGGCTTTCCCGAGGTGTAAGTGGAAAGCATTAAGGTAAAAACGACTGTCGGACTGGAAAAGCGGGGGCTTTAAACAACGCACAGCGCGCCAAACATCATTCACTCCGACCTCTCCGCAGCACTGTCAGCGTCTCTACGACACGTCCCGGTCCAAACTTTGACTTGAACCCGCTTGTTTGGCATCTTGATACCGCACGGCTGTCTTGTGTATGTGCACAGTGCCCCATGGAAGTGGTCTGTTATTGTCGTTGAATTGAATGAAAACTTCTAAAGAAGTATTAATTATACATTTGCGGAAGTTGCATTGTTATGCCGATGCATTTTTTCCCCAACCAGGCCGAATTTAATTGCTTGCCCAACGCAGCTAACCACCAGTGCGAGTATGAGTGAGATCACGGAGGAACCGCTAGAAGCAGCTCCCTTGTCCAAGGAAGAGGCGGGGGAGCAGCGGGAAGGAGAGCCGGTTGACACGCCTTCCCCACGGAAGGGCCGCGGCAGGATTCCCGGTAAAATTCCCAACTAAATCCAAATCAAATCCAAGGGCCCTAGTCGGTCAAAAATGTAAACAAACCACAAAAGCAAATTTCTCTTCATTCAATTCTTTAGCAACAAATGTGTTCTGGGATGTGTGTGATTTAGCGTTTTGTTTACAGGTGGTTGTTTTTCTAGTTGTATTAAGTGCAATGCAAGACTCACGTCCTAGATCCTAGACACACATTAATAAAAGTTTAAAGAAGTGTTGTAAAGCACCTTAAGTGAAAAGTTGCCCTGACTCCATCGTTCTGTGGCAGACCTGAGTGAGATTGTGGAGGGGAAGCGAACCAAGAAGACTGTGGCGAGGCTCGAGTTACAGATCTCCAAGCCCAAGGAGAAGCTGAAGGTGGAGGACGGTGAGACAGCTCTGGTTCTAGATTTCAGATACTGAATACCAAGATATGTGAAGATATGTCATACTGGAAGGGAGGGGTCAGCAGGGACTCACAGGGTACAACACAGGATAGTGTTTGAATTTGTGGTCTCTCTCTCTCTCTCTCTCTCTCTCTCTCTGTGTAACAGGTGGAGGAGATAAGTTGGGGGAGATTCCAAGGACTAACCACATGATTGGGAAGCTGAAACCAGAAGACCTAAAGCCACTACACACCATCATGTTCGACCGGCCCGGCAAGGTGAGGGGTCAAGGGTCATGTGAGGGGTAAGTTAGGGGTCATGGCAGCTCAAACCCCACAAGAGGCGAGCTTCACTCTCTAATCTAGATACCGGGTGCGTTCCAAAACCATTTCCTACGTCCACCGCCCTGTTGCTCGTTCACTATACCCCGGAGGGCGATGAGCAGTAGGCGTTAGTGGTGCAGTGGAAGGAAAGGAGTAGGGTGTGCTGCGGCCCACAGTTTAAACCCCTGGTGGTGTATGTCTCCGTCAGACGGCCAGCATGAGGAAGAACATGCGGCAGTTCAACGGCTTCCTGTTTGACGTGAACAGCAAACAGTTCGCCAAGAAGAGAGACAAGCTGCTCAGGTGGGTCTCCTTTCGATTCAGTTCAGTTTCCTCTCGTCATTTCAACAAGGAAGCAACACGACAGTCGATGATGTGAACTGGTTTAGATGTCTTCTGAAGATAGAGAAGGGTTCTGCAAATCGTATGGGGCAGGGGAGTCTCGTGCTGGTAAGGGTGTTTGACTCCCAGCCAAAAGGTCCTGGGAGTCAAACACTGGGTCCCCCAATGTCCACAGTCTAACCTGTAAGCATCCTTGAACCTTATAAAAGTGCCTGCTAAATGATTCTATACTAATAATTGTATTAGTTAGTTTTTTTTTTAAGTGTGGAGTGATGATGTTGATTGATTGTTGATTGGTCTTGCAGGTTGTCTTCCCTCACCAACTCTAAGCTGCGGGCCATCTGCAAGGTGCTGGACCTGGAGAAGAAGGGAAGCCAGTTGGACCTGGTCAACCGCATCCTCATCTTCCTCAGCGCCCCCAAAAACAGCGGCAAGGTGAGCACCTGTTGAACTCGGCTCCTGTGTTGGCAACCAACAAGGAGAAGGATCCAAGTCGAAAGGGTGTGGGTTCGATACCCGATGACCTCAGTCGGGTATCGAGCTTGAGCCCCACCTACTTCTTAATGGCCAGTCTCTGCATCTGTGAAGCCCCTTTAAACTGGTGGCTAGCATGCTGTTTAAATAGGGTGGCTCAACCCACTAGTGTGCTGACCGTGTAGTCAATATGCCCTGTAGTGACCCAGGTTACATTCCGTCCCTCGGGGCTGTGCCCCGTATTCCTTCCCCCTCTTCATCAGCCCCACTTTCCTGTTCAATTTGCCCTACTGTCCATAAAGAAAGAAGTGCATAGAAACTATATAGAAAATACAAAAGTAATAACAAAGTGGATTCCTTTTGGATCCATAATTCTGCGTTCTGCTGTGACTTCCAGCCGCTGCTCTCGAAGAAGAAGAAGCGGTCCAAGAAGAAGCTGTCGGGCAGCGACGCCAAGACCAAGAGCAAACCCAGGCCCAAGAGCACGTCGGCCAGCCCCAAGAAGACCAAGAGCGGCAGCAAGTCCAAGGCAATAGTCATGGACTCCAGCAGCGACGATGAGGAGGACGACGAAGACGAGAAGACCGGCACGCAGGCTGAGGAGGAGGATGAGGAGGAAGCAAAGGAGTCTGGGAATGAGAAGAAGACCGATGATTCAAACGACTGTGGAGACGAGGAGGAGGAGGAGGAGGAGGAAGATGATGATGACGATGATGAGGAAGATGAGGTAGGGTTCTTCGTTAGTTGATTTTTTCCTGTGCCAAGCCACATGTTATAGTAGTCTTATATCACAGTGAAGAGTGACTTGAATATAACATTCATAATGTTATTAATGTCCCTTTTTCACCAAATGGAAATCATGGCTTATGTGTACAGTCCCATTCAGATCAATGATTTGTAATTATTTTTATTTTATTGACGTGGGGAAAAAATGCAATGAACAATTGCGTTCACTATAAAAGGACCTTTCCTTGTAAGCCATGACCTATAGTTTCACACATCTGTCAAAGAACGTCATCACTTGACACTTGGCTCCTCAATTCTATTGTATTGATTATATCATTTTGGCAGTGTCTACTGGCGTATTACACAATACAGGCCAGTGCAGGCCACCGTAGTTTTTGGAAAGGGAGGGGTGGGGATTCAGGTCACATCAAGTTCACACCTTCACTACTTAACCAAGGCAATTTTCCCTTCAGTCTCCCAAGTCCAAATCGGCCGCCAGGAAACCAGCTGCAGGCAAACGACCGCGGGCACCAACGAAGAAGAGCCCCATGCCGAGGAAGAGAACCAAGAAGGTGCTCTCAGAGTCCGACAGTGACAGCGACGAGAAGGTGAGGCGGGGCACCGCTTCTTTTCAAGTCCCCCATCTCTAACCCAACAGCTTAGCCTTGAGTATACTTGACCTGAGTGGATCTCTCCGCCTCCCTCAGCCCAAGAAGAAGGCAGCAGCCAAGAGAGCCCCTCGGGCCAAACCCGCCGCCAAGACCAAGAAGGCGGACAGCAGCAGCAACATCAAGAAGACTACCAGCACAGGTAACCACGGCAACGCTTGCAATCAGATTGGTAGCGACCACCGCTGGGTGCTTGTGATGTTATCTAATACTATTGGATAGTTTCGCTGGCTGGAGGAGATGGTAAATCGACCTGGCTTTGAGTCGAGGCAGGTCCAGGAAGAGAGAGGAAGAGAGAGTCCTGCTGCCATGTTTTGGGAGGACTTTCAGGAAGTATCTACCCTGCTCTTTCCCTATAACCATTCTGTGTTGTGTGTGTGTGCGTGCGTGTGTGCGTCCATCCAGTATCTGAAGAGAGCTCCGACGACGACCGGCCTCTGATCAAGATGGTCCGTCAGGCTCCGTCAGACGAGCAGCTGAAGGAGACGGTCCAGGGCCTCCTGAAGGACGCAGAGCTGGAAGAGATCACCATGAAGCAGATCTGCCAGAGGGTAACCGTGACCATGACAACCAACTTACCTGCACAACGGCAACCGATTAAGGATGACGACTGCCTTCATAAACCCCAACCCCGTCACGACCACCATTCACTTGTCTGACATCATACCTGCACTCTGGCCATCGTTACCGTATTGTTCTGTCTGAAGACGGTTGAATATAATGTGTGTGTGTGTGTGTGTGTGTCCGTCCCAGGTGTACGATAAATATCCAGACCACGACCTGGCCAGCAGGAAGGACTACATCAAACAGACCGTTAAATCAGTGAGTCTTTGAGTCTCTCTAGCCACATTCCTGTTGTCTGTCACGAGTTGCCTTGTGCTTCCTGCTAAATATCCAAGTGTTTCCCTCGATGTCCGTCGTACCCGCTGCTCCAGTGGCCGAATGCTCGACAAGAAGCTTCTCCTGGCTCCAGATCATTTGGGGCCCGAGGAGACATCAGGGATGGCCCACAAGAAGTGTTAAAGCGATTCTTTGACTACGTCATCAGACGTCTGCATATCACATCACCGGACGGTCGCCTGTAACCTGTAACCTATAACCTGTAACCTATGGGCTGTGAAGTCAGAAGGCTGTGGTCAGATCATCAGGAGGAGCCTATTAATGGCGTGGAAGCCGTCCTCATCGAGCCCAGTTCCACGTTGCTCCTTTAATGGCCATACGGCTGGCGCTCCAATTGCAAGCAGCAACGTTTGCGTTAGAGTAAGAACAGCACACGCGCATAAGTGCGGTTATTGCAGAAATGGACTCAATATCAACTATTAAAGAGCAAGGTTATGCACTGGTGGAGTTTCTCTGGGAGAAGACGTGTTCTCCGTTCTTCTGTCCCGTGGCTCCCCTGAGCGCCGCTGGATGGCGTCAGCCACTTTGCTGCGCTGATTGGCTGAAGGAGTTGTCTGTCAAGGCGAGTGCTCCCATTGGGCAGCTTGAGGTCCAGACGGATCGGTATAGCGACACAGAGCGTGAGGTCACGTGACCACGATGCTCTCCCGGCTAGCGAATCAGTTAACAGGGTTCCTACAAAGTATCTTTAATGTCGTGATGTAACTACTGTTATCTTCCTTTCAGCTCATCACCTGACCTGGACGAGCCAGAACAGCAGCTCCCAGCTCCCTGGACTTTTATTAACATCACCGTTCAACACCAGTTACATCCATGCGCTAAATCATAGGTCCTGTTCTTACAGTCTGCCAAGACCGTTACATCCATGTTCCTTAACCACATGTTTTAATCACTAATCCAGTGTTCATTGGTAAATCAGTCATTGTTCTGAAATCAATTATCTAATTTCTTCTGATGATAGATTAACCTTTTGGTTTTATTAGCCTTAGTATTAAGGCATAATATAATTCATATTATTAAACATAGTTTTATTGTATTAGGAAGTTATGAGGCCTTGACATCTTCAGTTTGTTGTCATTCTGCCGTCACCAGACCTATTCAATGTACTAGTCAATGCACACGGATCAGAAACAGGCCCATCTTCTGACAGAAGCTCTTTTCTAACGGCTTTAGACGTTTTGCAGGTCAAAATGAGTTCCTCCATGTGCTTTTTTTGCAGACATAATTAGCTTCTTATCTGCATCTTCAGAACACATTCACAATTATTGTTTTGTACATTTGTAAATATATTCTTGATTTCCTGTTTTGGTAATACCTCCTGATTTCTGATCTGTTGTGGAAAAATCCTGGGATTTTGTTTCATTTAAGAGTCACCTGTAGAAAAATTAACTGTTCGACATGGACATTTAATAAATTGTGCAAAAATGTCAGTTGAACACCATTGGAAAAATAAAATCCCTAATTTGTTGATAAATGTATACTATGTAGAAGTTAGGGTATTGTAGAACTGGAGAAAGTGGGCAATCATGACATGTATACCATGACATTTAGAGTATGACACGGATCTGCATACTTTCTGGTTATGTGGAATCATAAATCTGAAGAATACTCCCAATTACTCCAAGGATGTGTTGGGAATAAAACAGTTGTTTTTCTAATAGTTTCTAATGGGTTTCGAAAAGCCTACAACCTGAACCATATAGGTCTAGTCGCTAGGGGGCGAGCTGAGGAGTAAAATGTTTACAGAGACGAGCATTTGCAGATTATCTCGTTAAAAAAGCGCAAGTAGGAAGAGCTGCTGATGCGGCTCAGCTGCATTTGTGTTTCAAATGAACAATGTATGCACACATTGATACTTTTGTTAGCTTTATATAACTGTTGAATATGTGCACGATCACGTGTTTAATGCGACCGCCTTCAAGCCACAAACCAGTTAAAACCAAACTAACCCTCGAACTGTCAAGACCTCTCAGTGAGATTCAGCTCCTGAAAAGAAGACCGGAAAGACCAACATCAGCCTGTTCCGCCGACGCTGATACCATACGATGGGCAGTTTCTGTATCCTACGGACGCGGTTTCTCCTCCGTCCGCTTATACCGAGCATACACTCCTCCATCATGCAACGTAACTACAGCTTGGACATTTCTGCGAAGCTGCTGCGGAGCCAGGGCTACGTAGACGGCCGCTGGATCTCCGCTGCCTCAACCTTCCCCGTCCTGGACCCGGCGACCGGGGAGCAGATCGCCCAGGTGGCGGACTGCGGCCCGGCGGAGGCCAAGCAAGCCGTGGATGCCGCGTACAAGGCGTTTTACACCTGGAAAAAACATACAGCCAAGGTGCCGTATTTGTGTATGTCTGGAGTAAAAATCGTCCAATTGATTAACCTCTAACTTGCAGACATGCACACAATGACTGGCGGTGTCAATTGGTTCATATCTGTTGTGTTGGTGTTTGAGCAGTGCACGGCACATTTGCTGTCATTACATTGCAAGTACGGCTGGTTATTTATGCAGCATACTAATCTATTGATCATGGGTAGTCGCTAGAAGAGGGCAACGCCAGTTTTAGGACACAAACCCTAACTTGCTAGTTTTGGGTGGAAAACATTCGAACAGCTACACGCATTACTTGAAACGCCTGATTTAGGGATGGAGTATTAACTTGTAATGTGACTGTTAATCGCTAACTACCCACGCCGGCCGGTGTAATGCTCAACGTGTAGCAAACATTAAGTGTTTTTTTTTAAGGTCAGGTGTGCTGTTCCAGTAACCAAAACACAGCCCACTGTACGTCTTGTGTGTGACAACATGTCATGGGTTACAGGAGCGGAGCGTTCTCTTGCGGAGGTGGTATGAACTGCTGGTGCAGCACAAGGACGAACTGGCCAGGCTCATCACCTTTGAATGTGTGAGTGAGAGTTGCCTGGGGTCTGTTGATCGTCACATTAGCTTGATTGTAATAATAGAATAATCGGATAGAATAGTCGTTGAGGCACGGACACAAAACAACTAAATAATGAGTAGGCCTACCTACGTCCTCCGTGAAGCCTGCTCTAAGACAGTCTTCACTGGCAGGGCCTTCAATGAGAAACAGGAAATATTGAGATAGTGAGAAATATTTGTGGGTTAAAGGGTTATATAAAAATGTCTTAAAAAAAGGGCAGAAATTGGTAAGACTTCCGAGAAATTAAATGTCATTATATTATAAATATGAATATTATTATTATTAAATCTTGGTACACAAAGGTAACGTATTTGTGTACGTCAGGGTAAGCCGGTGCCGGAGGCGCTCGGGGAGGTCGGGTACTCCGCGTCCTTCCTGGAGTGGTTCTCTGAGGAGGCGCGGCGTACCTACGGCGACATCGTCCCCTCTCCGTTCCACGACCGCAAGATCCTCCTCCTCAAGCAGCCTGTGGGCGTGGCCTCCATCATCACGCCGGTCAGTTAGTCCACGTTGACGATATGAATTATAGATTTTTAGTTTATATTATTTTAGTTTAGATTATAGTTTTTTAATTTGAATTTCATTACTCCAGTCAAGTCAGTGGTTAACTCGGTGGTAATGTCCAAAACCGATTTGTGCTGGCCGCTGATCACCCTGTGACCTGTGACCTCAGTGGAACTTCCCCAGTGCCATGATCACCAGGAAGGTGGGAGCAGCGCTGGCAGCGGGATGCACCGTGGTGGTGAAACCGGCCGAGGACACGCCGCTCTCTGCCCTGGCACTGGCCCAGGTCAGTGAGCTCCAATACTACATTACAGTCAACGGCAAACACTGCAGCCCATTACAAACACTGCAGCCCA
>JAOPJK010000130.1:848341-859442 GCA_027123565.1 Phycis chesteri
ACACACACACACACACACACACACACACACACACACACACACACACACACACACACACACACACACACAAACATATATATATTCACTACGCGCACATATTTATACAACAATATACACACACACACACACACACACTCTGTAGCATATGTACACACACAGGGTTGCACACAGTGGAATACACCCCCACACTCACACTATAGACGGTAAGTGATGTGGGCAGCATTTACTTGGTTCTTTTCTTGTCAAATGACAACAGCACAGTGGCGTCACGTTGAGAGCAGTTCCTGTGCTATGTGAGGGAGAGAGGGAGAGGGAGAGCTGGGAGTCAAACACACTCCCAGACTTTGTCTTCCCTCCCTGGAGAGGAAGGAAAATGCAGAATTGCAGAATATAAAAAGACCTTGCAGTGCAGTGTGTCACAAGGGATCTATATTTAACTATATATCTATATATATAGATATATATAAAAATAGACACATCTATATATATATATATATTGGAGGGTGAGTCAACATCCCATGACTGCCCTATAACCTCTGAGCAAGGCCTTAGAGCAGCAAAATCGATACAGTTAAGACAGTTTATTTATAGGAAGGTTGCCACAAGGACACATGGATTCTGGAAACATCTTTTCTCATGCTCATTTCCCAGTGAAGATCATTTCCATAAGATATCCATGTGTTTGTATATGAGAATTCATTTCAAAGTGATTCTGCAGCCTTTTGCTGTCACTTAACTAAATCTCGTGTGTCACATTTGATCTCCTCTCTGACACCTTTGACCAATAACCTCTCAGTTTATCCTCTCACCTTCCCAGAAGCGCTCAGATGTCGTCACCACACACAACTTGAGAGATGCCTTAAGACACTGCCGCCATCTAGTGGATAAAATGGATTCCTCTCGTGTTTAAAGGAACTTTAACCCTACCTCAAAACTGCAACGGTAAAATGTGTACAAAATGTACTCCAGTGAATCAATCGGGATTCGAACAATGCAATACTACTTCTTAAAAAACCTTAAAAATGTGAGTCAACAATTTTTTTTGCTGGTGTTTGACTGTTGTTACACAACACACTCACAGTAATTAAATACACAAACACAGGTGGTGGGTTCATTTTTTTATATAACAAACACTTTCACTTTCGCTTTTCACCTTATCAGTGAAAAGGATTGGGCAGCACATTTCCCAGTCAAAACATTCTGGGTTTGAACCTTTATTACCTGTATCTGCATTGACTGTGAGTTGCTGTGGACGAAAGAGTCTTCTAAATTTCTTAACGATCATAGTAAACATTATACGAAAGGAACCACTTTCCGAAACCACCAAAACTGGACCCTCATAACACAGAACGTTCTGGGAGTATCTAGTGGACTCTTTGTCTTTGTCATTTCTTTTCATAGATGAGGTCTAAACATTAGGAGTCTACCTCATGGCCTCTCCACCTCTATATCTCCATCTCTACTTATTGGAGGGCTTCAAATTATGTCACATACATTTTCCAAGCCGCCATCTTGGAGGTACCAAGATGAGTAAAATGTATTTTTATTAAAATATGGAACAGATCCCGTGAATGAAACCTTCCTATAGGAGAGAGTCTTCTAAAATGTCTCGGTCCCAACCCGAAGGCAGTTTGCCCAAGGGTCTTGGCCTGGATGTTGTAGCGGTCACGTGCAGGTGGGGGGGGGGGATGGTGGATGAGGTGGAGGTGGTAAGGTTGTAGTGGAAGAGGTGGAGAAGGAGGTGGAGGTGGAGGAAGTGAAGGCGGTGTTGGGGCAGGCGGTGGTTGTGGTGGTGGAGGAGCAGGAGGTGCAGGGCCAGGGATCACTCTTTGACAGATAACCCCACCAGTTGAGCACTCACATCCCAGAGTCTCCTAGCAACCTCATTATCCCTCGCCACCTCAGCGGCACGCTTCTCCTTACAGTCACTGCAGAGAAAACACACACACACACACACACCAAAACAGGGTTGGAAGTGACATGCGGGGAGCGGGGTGTGTGTGTGTGTGTGTGTGTGTGTGTGTGTGTGTGTGTGTGTGTGTGTGTGTGTGTGTGTGTGTTTGTCTGTGTGTGCGTACCTGAAGTAGCCTCCAGACAAGGCTTCGAGGCCTGGGGTCACGGCACAGTAGATGGAGGTCTGGGCTCCTTGGGTCGGGGTCTTCATCAATAGCATTGAGGGGGCTGTCAGTAGGACCCCCAGCAGGGGGAACCAGCTCTCAACATGACGCCCCAACTCAGTCCGGATCACCCCAGGGTGCAGACTGTATGCTGTCACTCCAGTACCTGGGGGTGGAGGGGGGTGTAGATAGCTTCCATGGTGAATTGCCATTTTGTCAGATTTTTGTAACCGGCAATGGCAACTATTCATATTTGGCACTGGAACACCTCATGCCATTCTACTGTCAATAGATTGTTTCACAATAGTTTCCATTGTGTTACTACTTCAAGAGATAGTAGTCATCTCTCCAGAGATCCTGATAAAGATCTGATATGTCCTGGCCCTTTGATAGTAATAGAAAAATAACCAGAGAGATGGAGCCCCACTTGCCTTTCATTCTGCGTGCCAGCTCTCTGGAGAAAAGCACATTGGCGAGCTTGCTTTGTTTGTAGCTGGTCATCGCGCTGTACGGCCTCTTGGCAAAGAACAGGTCGTCAAAGTCAATCTTTCCTGTTGAGGACACGCAGGTCAGCATCACATTATGTTACTTATTGATGAGAAACACCATTGTGCTGGTAATAGTCTTCAAAAAAAGGATCACAATATAGTCTATGTTGTGATTCTTATTTTGAAGAATCAATCAATGAGATTGTTGTCTTCAGAAATATTTTGTTTGTGTGGTGTGTGTGTGTGTGCGAGTGTGTGTGTGTGTGTGTGTGTGTGTGTGTGTGTGTGTGTGTGTGTGAGTGGTGTGTGTGTGCGTGCGCGCGCGCGCGTGTGTGTGTGTGTGTGTGTGTGTGTGTGTGTGTGTGTGTGTGAGCTCCCTTGTTCACGGCTGGACCGTCTGCTCACATCACTCGGACTGTTTTTACCTCACTTAGTTCCTTTGTTTCAGTATTGTTTTGCATTCCAACCAATTGTGTAGCTGTAATCCAAACAGAGGGAGGGGCCACGGACACCTGTTTCATGAGCGATGGAGGACACTGTGACCACGCGGCTGGGGGTGGAGCTTCTCAGCTTGGACAGCAGCAGATTGGTCAGCAGGAAGTGGCCCAGGTGATTGACAGCCAGCTGGGTCTCGAAGCCGTCCTCGGTCAGCCACTTAGGGCACATCATGATCCCTGGGAGACACCGCACACACATGCACGCACGCACACACACACACACATGCACACGCACGCACACGCATACCCACACACACGCACACACACACACACACACGCACACGCACACGCACACACGCACGCACACGCATACCCACACACACACACACACACACACACACAAAAACACATCTCTGTGTTCAGTCATTTGCTCTATCTTCCCACACAGGCTCGGTTGGGTTTGGTACTTGTGCTCACTCCCTACACCATTCCCACAGCATACGCTACAGACACCACTGATTATGCAGACTTCAGGATGTTTATTCTGAAATGTGTTATTTGCTGTCTGTGGAAACTGTACATGTTGCGTTGTGCTGTTTCATCATGTCAGGACACTTTTGTAAAAGAGATGTTCCTCTCAGAAGGCTTTCCTTAAAAAATGAAAAATACAAAAAAATACAAAAATACAAAAATAACTAGTGTTACGCTTTTTGAATTCCAAATGATTATATGAGTATCTTCTTATCATGTGTGGACGCCCATCGTTTGTTGATCCTTGGGCCTGATTGCAAGTGATAATCATTGGTTGTACTAAACAGAAACAGTAAAGTGCGTAAACAGCATAGTAAGTAGCAGTAATAACAGTGACAGTTACCCGCGTTGTTGATGAGGATGTCCAGACGCTCCTCGCTGCCCAGGAACTCTTTGGCAAACTGTCTGACGGAGTAGGTGGAAGCAAGGTCCAGGTGTCGGATCACCACGTTCCCGTTGCCCGTCGACCGCCGGACCTCCTCGGCCGCCTGCTCCGCCCGGCTCAGGTCTCGACACGCCATCACCACCCGCGCTCCTGGGGTTCAAAACAAACGCCCCCCCCCCCACACCGCCTCCTGAGTGACCCTCAGGCACACGCATGTCTCTGTCTCGGGTTCCGTGGCACCTAAAGTGTATCGCTTCGCACCCTTGGAATTTCAAACAAACCATTTACTCTGGCAACCACTGCCCCCCCCACCCCTAACTCTGCACCCTCAGCTGTAAAAACAAACGCGCCCCGAGACCTCCCTGTGCGAGAGGCGACGAGGGTGACCCACCTCGCCGGGCCACGTCACGGGCCGTCTCCTTGCCGATGCCGGTGTTGGCGCCGGTGATTAGAACCGTCTTGCCGTCCAAACGGGCCGAGCAACGGCACACGCCGCCGCTGATCCATCTCCGTAGCAACCACACACCTATAGGAGTTCAACTGTCAAGACCATGGCAACCAGCATCCACCACCAACTGACAGCCACATGCTTAAACAACGGCAACAACAACACAGCCATTGTCCACCGTTAGGTGGGTCTGGGTTGCAGCAAGCAATTTCCCTCTGGGATCATTGAAGTATTTCTGTCTGTCTGTCTGTCTGTTGTACTTGGCATCTCCCTGTCAGGGGTTGTCCAGGGTGGGCCTGGGGTGGTGTAGGGGGTGTGTAGGCCATCTCATCTAAATCTGGAGGTTGATTTGAGGATTTGAACTTGTCTTTTTTAGCATCATGTAGGCAATTTCTTATTGTCCTAGTTTTCTGACCGATTTATGGATGTGATACTTGAAATGTTGTGATTTATAGGCCTTCATTCTCTGAAAGCATTCTGCTAGGCAACAGAAGGCCTACAGCGATGTGGACCAATGTCTCCCTGTGGTACTATACCACTCATGCGTGATGAGTACATGAGTCTGGAAGACTTACCCTATACGGTATAGGGTAAGTTGATAATTAAAGCCTTCTTTTGTTCTTCTGATGGGGTATAAGAACAAAAGAAGGCTTTAATTATCATCAGATGACACTAAATGTTGTAAGATAGGACTAGGCATATAGCTGAACTGTTTCAAACTGGATGAGTAGATGTTGTATAAATGCGAATTGAGATTTGTATCTCATATGGATTTTCAGTGACTCAACCGACAGAAGTTTAGACAATGAGAGTGTCTAAACTTCCGTTGAACTCTTACGTAAGCCTACTTTACGAAAGTCATGTTTAGGCCGATTTGGCCTATAATTGGAAATAAAATAGCCTAAATTGAAAGTCCGAAAGACATATTGTTTTTATTAATCGCATTCAATAATAGACCTACAATTGGGCATATGTGCTATATAACGCTGGGTGAACGTTACTCTTAGAAGTTTTAATATTGTTAGTTTTTCGTGCATTTTATCTGTGATTCCCTATACGCTATTTGACCCTATCGCCCCCTATTTAATACAATGACAATAACAACCACAATTATATGCAATTCTCACGGGATGTAGGTACGCAGTCGTATATGAATCCTCACGTCCACGAGGGCCGTGACTTACCGACCACAGACACGGTGACCGCGGCTCCGTACCCCGCGAGCGCCCACTGATCAAAGTGATCCGAGTCGGTCTTCATCATAACCGGCGCCCAGTCTTCGGTCAGAGTTGCACTTCGTGTCGGTGCCACCGGTGCTATGAATAGGGTTTAAATGAGTTAAACACGCTGCTCGGCTCAGAGAGACGGCGGCAGATTACGAGAGATTACTGCCGTGCATATTTTAGAGACAAAGCGCTTCAGATGCACCGATTAACATACACGCGGATCTTCTGGGGTTAATGTCATTTTTTTGCTGTGTTGAGTTGAATCATGTTCTCCGTACCGCCCCGTGTATTTAAATACGTTGTAAGTGATCCTCAACCCGCTATCTCTAGGCTACAGCCTAGGAACGGGTTGCTAGACGACAGCAGGAGTCGGTGCTGAGGACTCACTTCAATAAAACGATAGGAACTATTATACCTCTGTAGAAGGATGGGCCACACGCTACAATTGGCCCAGTGATGGGTTCATACCACATTCAGGATGTCAAGCATGGGAACCATTCATAGACTCTCGTGTCGGTCCATTGATTAAGCGAAATCACAGCAAATGATGCCAATTAAGTCTATCTTGTAAAACGTAATAATGTAAGGCTACACCCCTTGGCACATATTAAAGCTGCCGGCTTTCTGGGTGCTTGTGTAGACAACGTATAGGGCTATGGCTGAATAACCCCAGGTTAAGACAAGTATATAAGAGAGTGGCCTTCAATCGAGCTCTATGGTATAGGCTAGCCTATAAACTCTGCTGGTGCGTTGACACATTTAAGCACACTTTAACAGACTCAAATGATAATTGAAGCTTACTGCCCTTGGCACGTGATTTTTTTGTTCTTTGTTTTTGTATGTTGGGCTTCCTTTCTAGTTGATTTCATGTGGTAATTTTCACAACAAATCACACAAAATGGCTGCATGCAGTTACTGTTCTGCATTTCAGGGTTTAGCAGCATTGGCGTTTCATGTTTTGAATGTTGAGGATTTTATATTATTGATTTAATTGCATTGTAAAAGCAGGGATGTCTCAAAAGAATACATTTTCAGTTTATATAACAGACTACGACAAAACCGCATCGAGAATGTTATCCACATTTCCTACATTTGATGCCCCGCCTCTTAAGCGCGCCCTGCGTACATGGCGTCCAATCACAGAGCCACTGGGCAACCGGATATGATGCAAGTTTAGTGTGGACCAATGGGCGGGATCTTACCAACCCCGGACGACCCACCTAAGACAACGCGACAGCGTCCAATGGATCCGGTCGCTGCGCGCTTGTGGGCTTCGTTCACACGAACTAAAGGCGACCTGTAGAACTAGTCGGCGGGTAAGCCTTGTTATGTCGTTCACGTAGTTGTATTCACGACGGTCCATTTCTGCTAACCGGTTGGTTAATGGGTCTGCGTCCACCCGTACCGCAGACCGTCACTAGCGGTAGAAACAAAACACGCGGGAGTGCACGCCACAGAAACATCCGGAAACGAGCATTAGTTAAGATTTAGTAGAGTCATTTAAATTATATTGTTGCTGCGTTTCTGTATCAGTTGTATTGCTTTGAAATACTTTGCTCTTTGAAATATTTCCTCTTCAAATGGTAGAAAACATGGCAGTTTTTCGCTAGGGGCGTGGTTTCGCTGTCCAGCAGCCAATAGGCGTTCACTTGCGCTTCGTAACTTCTGGAAAGACACGCAATTATCTAATTTCATGGGAATTAAGAATTTGCCAAAATCTCAGTTAAAGTAACTGGTGAAAGAAAAATAGTTGTCGCTCATTCAGCTCTGTAATGTTTGTCATGGTTTATTTCTTGTTTTATATCGAGATCCCTTGTGTTGTCCCTTTAAAATTAAATGTAGCCCTTCGAAAGTACAGGACACTAATGGCAATAATAAAATGGTCTATAATGTATCTATGCACATTTATTTAGATAATCTTAAACTCAGAATATATTGCTATGATAACTAATAACTTTATTTCTACATTTGTGAATTAGCATAGACAAGCCAAACTGATATATATATATATCAGTTAGAAAGGATGTGATTTAATTGATATCACTATCATCAACATTTTCTGCACATCATGTCCATATGTTCTACATGCAAGTTGAAATGTTACCCATTGCACCTTCATACCACTTTTTATACACCTAATATAGTGTTTTGAAAGAAAAATTGCTAAACACATTCTTGGAAATACTTCAATGAGGGTGAATATCTTGAAGTGAATTTAATGGTAGAAGTGGCAACAGTATGTCTACATTAAGCAACAGTTCTCTGGTAGCGTGGTATTTCAGGGTTTTCGGAATGTTCAAGCAGCAAAGGCCCCTAGTTGAAACTGAATCCTCAGTAGATCATTCCACACCTGAGGTTCACTACGGAGGTTCAAGAAGCATTTTGGCTCCAATGTATGAAGTGAAGCAATGAAAGAAATAAAAGTCTAACTCGCCATGAAACAAACTGTTTCCCACCTGGTTTATAGGAGGGTTTCACTCATTGAAACCAACGTTCCCAAAGCACATTCCAAGCTGCCATCTTCTTACTTTTTCATCACCCATTGTACAATAACCAATGACCAGTTGTTATTATTGTTCTCGAAAAAGCACCAATATGGCGGCCTGGAACGTGCTTGTGAAAGTTAAACTTTTGGCTAGCCGACACAAGTACTATGACGCCGCCAGCTACAGCCCGTCCCAACACTGACTGCATGTATATTGGCAGGCGGAGTGAATGCATGTGGTTGTCATGGAGATGTAGAAATCCGTCGGGCTAGTCACCTGGCGGTCAGGCTGTCAGCTGGTAGCATCACAGCCATGGTCTGTCCTTGTTTCCTCAGCAACATGAGTTCCGAACTGTATATGGAGTGTGAGGAAGAGGAGCTGGAGCCATGGCAACGCGAGGTCATTGAGGAAGAGGAGGAAATGGATGTAGTTTGCACACTAAAACAAGAGAGGGAGTTTGTGAACGGTCCAGGTGAGTGCACTTTGGAAACCAGGCTACCAAAATTCAGTTCTGTGACAGCATCACACAAGGGATGGGAAATGTTATGTTCATGTGTACATTACACATGGGGTACAAACATAAAAGGGATGTGCGATAATGTAATCTATTCCCCCCACAGATTTTATGGGTTAAAGTGCCAATAATAATATAAATTTAATCATTGCATTTATATAGTGCTTTTCACACAAAGCACTTTATTGTGTTTGTGTTTTTGTGTTAAACAGATACTGTCTCTGAACACACCTTTTTCTCTTGATTTTTGCACAAAAGGCCTTTCAGCGCACGTTCACGTTGTTGGAGGGGTCCGTTATCTCTGGGTGATGTAGTGTATTGTAGATATACTATAGTCGGGTGTATTCATCTCTGGTTGTGTGACATTTTCCTCAGGTCCGGCTGTACCTACACCGCCTCCTCCTACACCACCTCCCCCTACACCACCACCTCCCACCCTGCTCCAGACAGCTCCCCAGATTGGCTCCAGCTTTGCTCATGGAATGTCTGTCATCGGCCCAAATCATTCTCAGGGATTGTCTTTGATTGGCTCTAGTGTTACCCAGGGAACCTCTTTATTTGGCTCAAATCTTGCCCCAGTAATGTCTGTGTTTGGCCAAAATGCTCCAACGGTAACGTCCGTGATTGGCTCTCAAAGATCCCAGGCGAGGTCTGCGGTTGGCCCCAATCATACCCCAGCAGCCTTAGCCATTGGTTCAAATGTTGCAGCAAGAACACCGGTGACTTGCCCACAATTCTCCCTGACAACGTCTGTGATTGGCGCAAACCGGGCCCCAGCAGCCACTGCGATGGGCACAAATGTTCCAGCAGGATCGTCTGCCGTTAGCCCCAGTCTTCCCGCGGGCCAGCCTCTCATCCTGACCCAGGGGCCCTGCGGTACCTTCTTCCTGTCCACCGGCCAACTGTCAACAGCCCATGCTCAGATCCCAGGCTCCGCTTCCAACCAGCCCCTCCTATTCACAACACAGGTACCACTATGGAACCAGGAAGTGATGTCATATCCTAGCTGAGCCTCGGTCAACAGATACAGTATACTTATACTAATAAAATACTAATCTATGTGCAACAATACTAATACATCAGCTACATTTCTAATATATCAGGAAAATTATGAATATATCTATATCTATATATAGAGCTATATTACTAATATATATTTTAGTGGTGACTTTTGATGCGACTTTAAACCAGGGCAGCTTTTCCTGTTTCCCAGCGTAGCCTCACTGACAGAAGGAGTGATTAAAAATACCAAGAGACACTGCTGCAGTCATTGTCGGCTGAAAAAGAAATGGTTGGGAAAGAACAACAACCATTAGAACGCTATAACGCAAGTAATAGTAAAAAGACAACATCTTTGAAAATGTGCAGGCATGCGCAGCATTCACAGATCATATGGATCAGCCCTGTTATACGTTTGCTGCTATTTGTGATCTGCTCCAATATTCAAGATGTCAACACATGAATGCATTGCAGTATCATGTCTGCATTGAATAGTGTTTGGTTTCAGTGCCAGCTTGTTCTGGGTTTTGTTTATTTTTGTACAGAGTCTGATGCCCATCCAGAACACGGGGAACACCATGCCCAAGCTGCTTCTCAACCTCCAGACGGGCCAGACCATGCAGCCTTTGACTTTGATCCAACGTAGGTTTTGATCATTAGTTTCAGCTTAGAACCACAGGGGCGTGTATGATGATGATGGAGGTGTGAAGTGATGATGATGATGGCGGTTAGATGTGACGATGGTGGGATGATGATTGTGGTTTTTCTCTGTCGTCCTGACAGAACAACCTGTGGTGCGGGCCAAGATCGCGCCCAAAGGACAAAGCTGCGGCGTCGCCCAGACTAAATCTGTCACCACATTCCCCAAAGCTCCTACCAGTTCCCACACCCTCCCCCCGACCTCCAGCACCCCAGCAGTCGCCCCCAACCGGCACGCCCCCACACCCGTGCCCAGGACCACTACCACTGCACCTGACCGCTACACCTCCAAAGCCCCCCTCACATCTCCATCCCCCACCACTACAGCTACACCCACCCCCACATCTCCATCCCCCACCACTACAGCTACACCCACCCCCACCACTACAGCTACACCCACCCCCACCCAGGCCATCCCAAAAAAAATGGTCTCCAAGAAACCCATAGGTGAGCTGCATGGACTCAGATAGGATGACACTGAACTTTATTCATTTCAGACTGGATCGACAGGACTGTAATAGCTGTACAATTATAAAAAAACAAAACAAAGATACTATAAAGGTATCTATATACACTGTATAGGGTTGTAGAAACGTAGATGAGGGACATGTATGTAAACAGTAAACAGCCTAGATTATTGAATATATATGAAGCCGCACATCATTGGCCCTGATACATGTACATTTGGCAGACACTTTTGTCCAAAGCGACTTACAATCAGTACATTTGTGGGGTTCGACATGTGGACAGTTGGAGGTGGGGATCGAACCG
>JAOPJK010000130.1:877500-891282 GCA_027123565.1 Phycis chesteri
CTCTCTCTCTCTCTCTGTCTCCCCCAGTTGTTTTGAGCTGGAGTGTATGCAGTGTAACTTTGTCTCTTTAACGGGGGACAAGATGGCGAAGCACCTGGTCCTGAACCCGGACCACGGCTTCAGCACCTGCCGCCCACGCAGTACGTCTCCCCCCCCCCCACCCCCAGTGGCTCAGTGGACCACCACACATCATCTTTATACAATACACAGTAATAGTAATAACAGTAGTTATTACCAGTTATTTAGTGCTCCATCATTGTTATTTGGTCCAACTTGTTTCCTATTCATATAGTTTTGGGTAATTGTGTGTATTCTGTATTCATTGTTATATATTGCATTATCTATATTGTATTATTTTGACATTTGTTATTCTGTTCTGTATGATTATGAATGTTTATCTAAGGCAAATCTACAATTCAGCAATGAAGCTGTATGTCCTGAACCCTTTTCATGTCCCCTTCCAGCAGCCTTGATAGAACCGGACATTAATTTCTCCCAGCAAGGAGGAACCCAGTCTGAGCCTCTACCCTGCGGCACCACCACCACCACCACCACCACCACCACCTTCCCTGACCAGGTGGAACCTCCCTGGACCCGGGCCACGGGCAGTGACCCGCTCTCCGTCAAGTGCGCTCGGTTCAGCCGCTTCAAGCAGAGTCGAGGCCCGTGCCACATGCTGTCCAAGGGCGCCGACGCCATGGAATACTTCCTGCTGGCCTACCCCGAGTCCCTCCTGGAGCTCATCGCCAAGGAGACCAACACCCATGTCAAGACCTGCCAGTACCTGGGCGTGCCCTCCCCGCACTGGACCCCGCTGGGCGTCCCTGAGCTGAAGGCCTTCCTGGGCCTGGTCATCCTGATGGGCGTGCACAGCCTCCCCGACGTGTCCCAGTACTGGTCCCTCGCGCAGCACAACAGCGACACCTTCGACCAGGCCATGAGTCTCTGGCGCTTCAAGCAGATTGCCGCCAACATCCGCATGGGGAGCTTGGTCACGGACGAGTACCGCGGCGGCGGCGGCGGCGCGGATGCCGCAGACGCGCTGCACATCCTCCGGCCCATGCTGGACATCCTGGGCCAGGCCATGTGGACGGCGTACCACCCCAACTGCAACCTGACCATCGACCGCACGCTGCTGCCCCCGCTGGAGGACGAAGCGGGCCGCCGGATGGTCACGCACCGCCAGGTCCTGCCCGAGATCTGGCTGCTGTGTGACTCCAAGTCGGGCTACTGCCACCGGCTCTACATCCACACCCGGGAGGGCGAGGACCGCGGGGCGCTGGGTCTGCAGGTGGTCCCCAGGCTGGTTAACGGCCTGGAGGGTAAGAACCACCGGCTGTACCTGGCCAACTCCCTGGCCTCGCCCCAGCTCATGCGCCACCTTCTCTACCAGAGCATCTACGCCTCCAGCTCCTTCCCCGTGCACAGCCCCGTGCTGCCCGAGCAGCTGTGGCAAGAGGGGAATCTGACCACCCCCGGGCACTATCTGCAGTGGCAGTGTGGCCCCCTGCTGGCCACGCGCTGGAGGGACGCTAAGGAGATGGGCTGCCTGTGCACCAACGCGTGCCCGGGCAGAGTGGACCTGGTGTGGAGGAGGTCCCAGTCGCGGCCCGGGAAGCTGGACCCGCTGGAGAGACCCATGGCCTTCCGGCTGCTCCAGGAGAACATGCGGGGCGTGGACATCTGCAAGCAGCTGCTGGCCTGCAACCCGCTGGGCGGGGTCCCGCAGGACCGCCACTGGAGGAGCCTCTTCTGGTTCCTACTCAACCTCAGCGTGGTCAACTCCTTCATCGTGCTGCGGGAGAGCCGCAAGAACAACCCCCCCGCCTGGGTGCAGGCCGGCCTCTTCTCACAGCTCAACTTCCGCAGGCGCCTGGGCACCCAGCTGGCCCAGTGCTACCGCCGGCCCCCCGAGACCCCGGGCCAGGCCAGCGGGGGGGAGTGGGAGGAGGAGGCGCCGCCGGGCGACCCGCAGAAGGAGATGCACCGGATGACGAAAATCAGCTTCCGCACTAAAAGGTGCAAGAACTGTAACGTGAAGCAGATCCGCCACGAGAGCGTGTACGGCTGCGCCGTGTGCAAAGCCAACCTGTGCAATCAGTCCAGCTGCTTCTGGGAGTTCCACAGTCTCTCTCCGCTCACCAAAGGTCAGCAGATGGGCTCACATCCCTCTTCACATCCTGGTTCCCTCATCTACATATTGAGACTTTTATGTGAAATCTCTATTTATTGGTCTCCGGTGGCATGCATGAGCTGTGTTTATCACTGGCGCGCTAATGCAGGATAATGCAGGATACTGTTGTCAGACAAGCAGCACCGCTGAGTTAACTGAGTTAGCTTATTGGTTAGATTGTGGCCAAATGAGCAGAGACTGACGCAACAGCACACATGTTAATATACACGTGTACTTATATATCAGTTCCAGTTCACTTACCTATTTGTCATCGGGTTGTGACACTTGTGTTAAATGTGTGTAAAAGTTGTGTGAGGTATTTAAAAGTCTTAAGTTGAACTGGTTAAAGCCTGCAGATGCCCTTATTTACATTCCAAGACATCTCCAACATTCACTGCTGCTCACTGGAACAGAACAGTTGAGGAAGAAGAGTTTGTAATATTCCTCCTGAAGAGCGACATGCTATGTACATCTGGAAAATGAAAGGAATCCTGTGATGTAGCGATTTATTATATATGTAATATATATATATTATAATGCTGTCATACCGTTTATTTCCTTTAAAAGATACCCTTTTCTGTTTGATTTTACAGTCTGCACCAAAGTTGGATTCGTCAGAGACAAAATAAGGTAAGGGAGCTTTGTCCAGCAAAGGATCACTGTAAAAGGATTTTGAAATCCAAGATGATATTTACATGTCAAATATTACCATTTTATATAGTGGCTACCAGGAGAAAAATTGTTGAAACTTCTTTCAGCTACATCATTAAAGCACTGTAACAACCCTGCCAGCCGTTTTATGTCTCCTAAACCTCTGATTTGATTACTAGTTATTACTTCCTGTATTTTGATCTCATCTCTCACACTCTTGTTATTGTCGTCATAAAAAAACCTACCGTTTTATATTTTCACATTTTATCGCTTCATTGCTGCTGACGCCCGTCCTTTGTTTCCGCCAACAGTGGCGACATCGAGTTAGAAGGCGAGGTCATTAAGAGAGGTGGGGCCGGGAACCCCCTGGGGCGGCCGGGCTCTCCCCACAACCAAAAAGAGGAAGAAGAGGCAACGGAGGAAGGGGCAGACCGACTCCGCTGCACCCTCAGACCAGGAGACCAGGACCAAGAGTTTGCGGACGGCAAAGACGGAGCTCCAGCAGCAGCAGCCGCCGCCGGGGCGGCGTCCTCCGCGCTCACAGCGCGCGGCAGCGAGCGAGGAGCGGCCGTCCTGAGCGCCCGGCAGCTCCGCGTGTGCCTGCTGGCTCTCTGCGGCGGCCTGCAGCAG
The DNA here is from genome assembly GCA_027123565.1 of Phycis chesteri. NCBI lineage: Eukaryota > Metazoa > Chordata > Actinopteri > Gadiformes > Phycidae > Phycis > Phycis chesteri. The sequence continues at coordinate 880,955 of JAOPJK010000130.1, forward strand.
GCGGCCCGCGAGTTCTTGGTGGACCCGGCGCAGGTCGGGACGTGGGTCCAGGAGGCCAGGCAGCGCTGGAGCCTGGCGAGCGGGGCGGGCGACGGGCCGGTGCCGGGCGAGGACCACATGGTGGAGTGGGTGTTGTCGATGCGCGAGCAGCAGATCCCCGTCACCGAGAGCAGCCTCTTCCAGCACGCCGCCACCCTGAAGAACAGCGGCGTGTTCAGCGAGGCCTTCCGCATCTCCTACAACTGGGCCGTGGGCCTCATGCTGCGCCGCGGGCTGGCGCTGCCCGGCCCCCGCCGGACCCCCGCGCCGCACCCGCCCCTGCCCCGCTTCATGGAGGAGGGGATCCAGAGTTTCACCGAGTTCACCCGGAAGCAGGTGGAGTTCCATCGGATCCCTCTGAGCGCGGTGGCCGGCGTGGTCCGGCTGAGCGTCTTCCTGGAATTGGACCTGTTGAAGAAAACCTCTGAAGGCGGCTGGCCGACCCACGCCCTGAGCCTGAACGGTACCGGGACGCCGCTGATGACCGCGTACCTGACTATGCTGGCAGACGGAACCCTGCTTCCCACCCTGGTTCTGCTGTGGGACCCGTCCAGGGCGGAGGGTCCCCTGGGGGATGGTCCCCCGTCGGCCCCCCCCTCGGTCCTGGTGGAGACCCACCCGCAAGGCTTCTCCTGGGCGGGAGGACTGGAGCTGTGGGTGAAGCGGGTTTGGCGCCCCCACGCCTCGTCTCCGGGCCAGCACAGGAAACGCTTGCTGGTGCTGGACCGGCACCGCGACCACGTGGCCGAGCCCTTCCTGGCCGCCCTCGGCCAGACCAGGACCCTGCCCGTGCTCATCCCGCCCGGGTGCAGCCTCCGCCTGCAGCCCCTGAGGGTCGTCGCCCTCCCGGTCCTGCAGCGCCTCCTGCTGGCCCGCTGGGAGGAGTTCACCTCCACAGAGGGTTTCCTGGAAGGTGGCGCGGGCAGGAGAGTCACGGCCGCAGGCCTCCCGCACACACTGACCGGCTGGCTGAAGGACGCCCTGGTCATCCTCCAGGACAGGCGCGTGCTCCTGAAGAACTCATTCCGGCTCACGGGCCTCCTTCCTGAGGAGGGAGAAAAGGCCCCGAGCCGGTCCCAGCTCATCAGCAGCCTGGCAGAGGGCATGCTGGGACCTGGTGTTCTTGAGCCGGAGCAGCCGGCAGAGCCTGTCCCCATGGAAACGGAGGAACCAGACGAAAGGGAAGGGGCACTGGAAACGGTGAAGGCCATCGAGAAGGAGGAGGGTCCGAACCAGGGCAATGCAGGAGGAGTAGGAGGTCCCAGCAAGGAGCAGCCAGCTGACACCTCCTTGGAGACTGGAGAACAGGTGGAGTCGGAAGAGGAGCTATAACGGAGGATAAAGTTGGCTGAGAGAGACTGTAAAGGTGATGGATGGCGATAAATAAGGTGGTTACAATGCAGCAGTGTTGCTGTTCGAGAACGTCACACATTCTGTTATGGACCGTGATTCAGTGTTGGTGACACTCGTCCACTATGTTTCCCCTTGGGGAGTGCTATAAACACAAATACCTGTGTTAAACAATTGACAATGAGGTGTCTGTATGTCTTAAACCCTGGCGTTCATCTTGATGCTACCTTGGTGCTAATGATCTGAAATAAAAGATTGTTTTTTTTCTACTCTGCTGCTGTGATTTGTTTAAAACTTATGTTCCTATGTTGACCATCATTGTGACACAGGGCAGTGAAGTCTAGCGAAATGGGGAAGTTATAAATGCATTTGGGTGTGTGCCATTGTGCAGACTGAGGTTGCACCGTTCTAATGCCATGTGGAGACATTGCAACGTGTCCTGTTGTGACCAACCAGAAAACATTCTTTCTAGAAAAGAGCGATGATATCTTGCAGGCTGGGTTGAATTACCCACTGGAGGCGCAGGTGTGTCTGTCTGAGTCGTTGTTACCGTATACAGGTGACCTTTCAGCTGAGGAGCAAAACGCAAGTGAACTGTCCACATGCTGCCACTCTGCTTCAAAAGTGACCAGTCTGGATAAAATCTCGATGGAAGTCCCCTCTTCCAGTCTGATAAGGAGGTGAACTGCACCTACAGTCCTGCTCAGCATTATTGGCACCCCTTCAGTTCTTTTGCATAACCTCTACAATATCTTCAGAAATAAATGGAAATGTACCACATTTATATCATCGGGATCTTTTAATTGGGAGGTCCAAAGTCATTCAACAAAGAAAATAGTTTTTTCAACTTGCGTATTGTAATGAAAAATGAAAACCTATGCAGCAATAATGGCACCCCTCTTTAATATTTGGCTGCACACCCTTGGCAGTGATGACAGCCTCCAAACGTTTCTTGTAGCCATCTATAAGCTTGCACTTCTCAGTTGGTATTTTCTCCCACTCTCTGCACATTGTTTAAGCTCTTGAATGTTTGCAGGGTTCTTTTCCCCAATGGCAGATGTCAGCTCATACCAAAGATTTTCAATGGGATTGGGATCAGGGACTCATTGCTGGCCATTTTAAAACCAACCATTTTTTAATTTTCAACCATTCCTGCCTGCTTTGGGTCTTTGTCTTGCTGGAGGACCCATGACCTTCGACTCAAACCAAGTTTTCATACTGGGTTGGACGAAATCTCTTGAGAATTCTGATTTCATGGTTCCTGTGATGCGGTCAAGGCCTCCAGTACCAGATGCAGCAAAGCAGCCCCACGTTATGGCTCCTCCACCATGCTTCACTGTTGGTTGGGTGGTCTTCTCCTTGTAGGCGTCATTGCGCCGTCTGTAAACAAACTGTTGGTGTGCATTGCCAAAAAGCTGTCCACAGAACATTTTCCCAGAAGGATTGTGGTTTGTCCAGGTCCTCTTTGGCAAAGATTAGTTGTTCCTTTTTATCAGTCTTTTCCTCAGCAATGGTGTCTTCCTTGGCCTTCACCCATGCAGCCCTGTTTGGTTTAGTGTGCGGCGTATGGTACTTGTTGAAACCATGACCCCACACTTTTCCAGGTTGGCCTTCAGGTCTCTGGATGTTTGACGTGGTGTTTTTTCCATCATTCGCACCAACCTTTGAAGACTTCTCTCATCAATGTTTCTCTTCCTCCCACGTCCAGGGAGGTTCTTGACAGTTCCATGCTTGGCAAATGTCTTAATAACATTACGCACCTGTTGAACCAGGGATACCAAGGTCTTTGGAGATGGCCATATACCCTTTGGAGGTCTTGTGTTTGCTAATTATTGCACTTCTGATGTCCTCAGACAGCTCCTTTGTCTTCACCATTGTGACAAAGGAACAGGGGATGACAGATGGCTTTTTAAAACACGGAAGTGTATCATTCATTGGCTAATTCATGTTACATGGGCACAGACGATTTATCACAGGTGATTCTCATTTGTGATTTATCACAGGTGAGTCGCAATGTGTTTCCATAGTGATTTACAGCAAAGGGTGCTAATACCAATGACACAGCAAGCTTTAAGTTTTTGATTTTTTTCCTCCCATTGTTTATTGTTTTAAATTGTTGTTTATCATTTGCTCTTTTGTATCAAACACGAGTTCCCTATAGAAACGAAATGCTTCACTGATTACATTTTCAGAAGATATTCCACATAGCCTAATGTCCTTAAATGTCGCAGGTGCCAATAATGGTGAGCAGGACTGTACCCTCCTCACAAATTAACCATAAGAAAACAGCCCTCTGACCTACTTGAAATGGGGACACTGATTTCTCTGGTCTTGTTATTTGGCCATTGTCATTTGCATTAATATGGTTATTCTTTGTGTAGGCCTACTGCTATTATAAGTAGGCTACAATGAATGACTAATTTAGCTTCGTCTCAATGTCTAGTCTTGCTTCTGACACTTTCGTTGTAGCTTAACATAAGGCCATCGTCGAATTGATTTCCCACAAATGTAAGTTTTTCCCACAAATATTCTACATGGATCTGAGATGCTGGAACCCAGCGTCAATCAGGTCACCTATTCCCCACATGCAAAGCCTTTTTTTCCTATCAGATCTCCATAAAAACCGTCAATCAACATGGGTGACATAACGGTAATTACACATTTACTAGAGCCACCTTTATATCCCTGTTTTCCTGGGTTTGAGCCGTGATCGCACTTTATCCTCAACGCCCATTCGCCAGGACGGGGCTCCGACAGCGCTGCGCCCGCCCCTCCGCGCGGTCACTGCCTTGGCCGCCGACCACCAGCAGCACTGCGCTCGGACCCTCCCCGGAACAGCACCTCGAGCTCCAGAATGGGTCAGTTCCTTTAGACTTTACTTCATTTCATATTTCTCTTAGTTTTTGTTAGATAAAACACTATTAACCAGGGCAGGAGTTTTGATAAGAGGCACTTGACCGATGATATTTTAGATTTGTGTCTCAGTCCTTTAGTTTTTTTTACCAGTTTCCATGTGACATTGCAGCGGTGATAACGATAAGGGCCTCCAGGAGGCGCATCAATTTAACATACATTTAATTACATAAGTCTGATCTGTATGGGAAACGCATGTTATGAGCAGCACTACACTCGGACCAGTTCCCGGAACACGACCTCCAACTCCAAAATGGGTCAGTTTTCGCTTAGAAAAGCACGCGTAGAACTTTATGGTAGGCCTAATGTTTGTTTTTTTGTTTTTTGGAATGACGCAATTCAATTTTGTAGGTGATACAGTTGGAAGTCTGTTGTGTAAATGTGCAAAGGGCAGCCACAATTAATTTGTAATTGTTAAAAAAAAACTTGAAATAGATAGTTGATCAGCAGTCTAAATCAGCTCTATAAAATATCACTTTAATAAACTTCTCAATAATCCAAGTAAAAAACAAACTCGGTGGAATTCAAACAGCGTTCGTGATGGACAAAGTTATTGCTGTGAAGCTCCACAACGACCGTAAACGTAATGGGTGGGTTGGATATTATTAGATGTAAATGTAAATGTTTATAAATTGCTTACGACGTTGAAGTGCAACATTATTGCCAAGTGCCAATAGCAGCCAAACTATTTATTGTTAATTTACTCTGTTTACCTTGGTTTTCAAAGTGAATTATCTTTTTGTGTATAAAACCAACATAACCCTGATACTGAGCCAGTTGATTTCCCTCATTGGTCGCTCTGGGTCATGTAATCCGCAGACGTTTATTATGTGTTTGTATGTGCTAACCCGAAACACTCACGGGGGGCAATACAAATACAATGGTGGTCTCCTTTAAAAATGTGGCCTTTAATTCACCTCTGTTTTCTTTTCTTTTTTTTTTCTTTTTTTAACGGAGGAGCCACCAGCCTAGTGCATCATCTAACAGTGTGGGATGTTTTGGTTTTGTGTTCCTGTGCAGCTGACTGTCTCTCTTGTGGACCGGGATACAAAACTCCCCTGGACGCCATGAAGGGTGAGACACACCGTGAAGCCTCTTTCTCCACACTCTCTTCTCCTCTTCTCAGATACGACTAATGTTTGGTCATCGGAAACCAATTCACGTGAGTTGCTGTCAGTTGCTGTCAGCCAGTTGTTGTCAGTGGGCCAAGCAGCTGGAGAGGAATCTCTACAAGTACAGGATGCTACGATTCATGCTAAACTTTTCGTCCACAGTGAGCTCACTTGATGGTAGTTTATTGATTCAGTGTTGGAGACTTTTGGTCTCTTATGTGACTTCACCAGAAAGGATGACCAGAGGAAAGAGAACACAGCAGTTTGCACCCGCATGATGGACCTGCGATGGCTGGACATCCAATAAAGTTGAATCTAATCTCATCAATCAATCAACCATCCAGCACACTTTGTGAGTTATGCTCTGCATAATTCACAGGTCCGAGGGAGGAGATCGTCTACCTGCCGTGTGTCTACCGTAACACAGAGATCATGAAGCCAGACTACCTGGCCACAGTGGACGTAGACCCCAAGTCCCCCACATACTGCCAGGTACCCTCTGAACCCTAATTATGATAGTAACCCCCTAATGCTGTGTGACAGCAGTTCGTCAGCCATTGCAAACACACCAATTTAGATTTAGTTTTCAGTATATCTGGGCCATACCTCACGCTAAGGAACAAGTGAAGTCTGATTTGTTCAGCAACTCATCACATACATTTATTGCCCTTAATGCCCCTCACACTGGCACTGTGACCCCAAAATAACCGTGCCCAGATAAAACTCTTCATAATGATCTTAAGTTCTGAACCAAGACCCCCGAGCCATCAAGGCGTTTCCTCTAATAGCGAGCAGCACAGCCCGGCTCTCGGCCTCTCTCACTCGGGACGCTGTCCTCTGGCCCCTTCTCCCTGACCCAGGTGATCCACCGGCTGGAGATGCCCAACCTCCGCGACGAGCTGCACCACTCCGGCTGGAACGCCTGCAGCAGTTGCTACGGCGACGCCTCCAAGAGCCGCAGCCTCCTCATCCTTCCCTGCCTCATCTCCTCCCGCATCTACGTGGTGGACGTGGCCACGGACGCCCGTGCGCCGCGCATTCACAAGGTCGGTGGGCCGGGTCAAGGGTCCCGCGCACGGTCATAGGTCAAGTGAAGTCAAGGAGATTCTGATTCAGACTTGATTGTTCTTGTCGTCCGGAGAGAGAAATTCTTTGCCGCCATGCCGTGGAAAAAACGTGCTACTTTAACAAAATAATAGAGGATGAGAAAACCGAGTTTGAACGATAAAGGATGATTATAAGTCCCTCAACCATGAGGTAAATTTCTCCCACATACATCACGCAGAACATTAATGACACAAAGAACACAGAGTATGTGATCGGTAATTGTGCAAATGCAGATTTAAAGGTTTTAATGAAAATCGCAAGATGTATGGTAGTATAATGTGAATGAATCAGTGAATGATAACGTGACCCAGAGGCAGCAGAGGATCCTTGGCGGCTGTCATACCGGTAGTGCTGACAGCGCCCTGACCAAGATATGCGGCAAGTCACCATTTGGCTTCTGTAACAGTTGGGTTCCGAGAGTCTTATCATGATGGTAGTTTAGGTTTGGTTGCAGCCCCGCATACATGTTGAGATGTTTTCGATCGTGAGTCGAAAAAAAGGTTGTTAAATTCTTGTCCACAATGACACTTTATGGGCTGTTCACCGACCCAGAGGTAGCTTCCCTATCAGAGCTGTGTATGCACAGACAGACAGACAGACAGACAGACAGACAGACAGACAGACAGACAGAAATACTTTAATGATCCCTGCGGGAAATTGCATCAGTGTAGTATGCACAATGTAGTGTAGTATGTAGTAATGTAGTAATGCACAGTGTAGTACTTCAGAGCCGTGCACATGCACAATGTCTACTTCATTTTAAATAGCCTTGCCCTTCATGCGCATTGCAGTCTCAAAGTGTCTTCACAGTGCCACAGTTTGAATGGTGGCTGATTTACCCTCTCAGGTTCAGCAAACAGAACAGCACAGGAGTGTGATTGGTTATGGCTGTAACTGCAGTAGACCCTTACAGCAGCTTGTCATTTATTAACTCAACAAGTCCAGACACGGACACTTTCACCTTGGGGGCTGGGCTGGTCTGACAGCCGTGTAATTCGATTAAGTTGATCAGATGACATTTGAGATGAGAGTTGACCAATAAGCAACTTAAACTTAAACAATATGGCTGCAACCATATTGTCTTGTTGACAATAAAGAAAAAAAAAGAGTTTGCAGAGAGAGTTTGCAGCAATGCTTGCCACCTTCATGGTTGTACTAATAGGTTAAGCTACCATGCTTCCAAGCCTAAAGAAACAATGATCTATGATCTAACTATGAAACTATTATACTGTCAATCAATTACTATTGTAAGACCGGTTTAAACACTTTCAACGGTGCAAATCTTCCCATCTGTTAACCATGTAATCAGATTTCCCAACGTGTGTATCAACAAGCTGAGCAGGTCCTGTGAATTGGGACATAGTGCACTATGTCCCAATTCACAGGACCTGCTCGGCTTGTTGATTGTTTTACTAGCATCGAGAGCTCTATGGCATTGAACAGTAAAGCCAAATAACAACATAGAGTGAGGATCTGGACGTACTTTGAAGTGGAACTGCACCTTAATTCATCCTCACCGTCTCACCTGCGTAACCTGGATTCACTAAAACATCCGGCACCAACACAATTTGTCGGAATTACTTCCATGTACCGATTCTGCCGAAGAGCATTTAGCGTGCGCAAATTTCGAGTTAACTCTACATTCACGCTACATTATGGATGTTAGCTTCTCTTTGTGTGCCGAGCATTGCTAAGTGTGGTTCTCCTTGGGCGCCAATGCGGCCAATCACGGCTCCTAGAGAGGGATTTCAATCTATTTATTGTCTTAGTTATTATCTTTATGAGGTTGGGGGAGGGGACACTCAGACTCTCATTTCTGGAAGAAAGGTGGAAAATAAAGCACACTGGAATCACTAATTGTGCTCAACCCAGAGTTTACCATTTAATTCTTGGCTTTTAATTGACTTGCGGTGAATTTAGATACATGTCATTAAGCAGCAGGTAGAGCTTAAGGCATCAAGGATGACTATAGTTAAGGTTGCAGACATTTGATGATCAAACCCAGAAAACTTTCTCTGGCACTCGGAGCTAGTGTGGTCTACAGTTTGACTCTTTTGACTCCTGACCACTGAGCTTTTGGATTGGTTCTTTCAGACTGTGGAGCCCACGGAGCTGATGTGGAAGTGTGATCTGGCGAACCCCCACACCAGCCACTGTCTGGGCAGTGGGCAGATCATGCTCAGCTGCATAGGAGACCCCTCTGGCAACGGCAAAGGTAGTGATAGCTAAGACCGCCAAGTCGCCATTTTACTTTTTTACTTTGATGACAACACAATGTTGGACTATTTAGAATGGGATTTCCATTTCTTGATTGAGGATTGTTCGGCACATCAACTGTCTTGAGTCCTCTCAAAATGGCAGAGTTTTGCCAACATAAGATCCCATGATGCTTTCTGATGTGCGAGCCCTTTCACAAAATAAACAATATCTGTGTTTTATGAATATCACTGTATTCACAGATTCCACCAAAACACACACTACATGACTTTATTTAGATGAGGTTTGACCGACTCTCTTCAATTAATGAAGGAAGCTCCCCAGAGAACTTGGACTAGGATCCATTCTAGGATCAAGGTTCTGGTACTGCTGCAGGTACCTGTGGCCACCAAGAACCATCTGTTACCATGACGACGCCGGCATTGTGCGGAAGCCGTCTTCTGAAGGGTCCTTGTGTCTCCCCCTCGCAGGTGGGTTTGTCCTGCTGGACGGGGAGTCCTTCGAGGTGCTGGGGAACTGGGAGCACCCTGGGGACGCCACGGCGTTCGGCTACGACTTCTGGTACCAGCCCAGACACAACGTGATGATCAGCACCGAGTGGGGGGCCCCCAAGGCCCTGAACAAGGGCTTTGACCTCCAGCACGTCAAGGAAGGTGGGTCCCCAGCCGAGCTCCCACTCAGGGTCACAGTTAACGCAAGGGAGGGAAAGGTGAGGCGTGGCAGGGTGAGGCCATATAAAGCACAACAGCGGTCTGGGTGATCAATGCAGGGTAGCCTGGCTTTGATCCCGGCTTCACTTTAACCAATATAACCAATATAGTTTGTCAAAATGACTTCCTTGTGTCAATTCGGCCAGGTAACATTTAGCGTGCGCACGATGGCAAACAATGGCAATATAGCACTTTTGTCTTTTGGATGAATGTGTGTCGGTCAGTGCTTTGAAATGCAGGGCTTTGTGGACAACATATACATACAGCTGATCATACATACATACAACAATAGCATGACAAAAACATAATCTTAGTGCCTGTGGCAGATGTGCGCCAACACAACGCCCTTTGGCAGAATCTAGGAAAACAGGAAACAGGAAAACCTTGGTCAACATTACAAAGGTGGTGATGCCACCAACTCTCCTGTTTGGCCCACTTGCATCCAGCAGGGTCATGTAGGGACATGAAGATGCAGTCGCAGTGTCACTGCAATAAGCCATGCAAACAAATACAACCGAAAATATATATTCATTTGATTAAAAAATATGTTGGGCGCCCTGACTGTTGTGGTGATATGAGATATGTGATATCATGTGAGCCCCCTTAATTGTTACATAGTCATTATTGTAATTAGACAAATAATGTGGAAAAATAGGCAAAATGGTGTTCTGCTATAGAAGAATACAAAACACATAATGATACTGTGGCAGTAACTCACGAGTGGTTTTAAACTAAATGTAGGAAGCATAATATATATACCGTATTGACCCGAATATAAGACGACCCTGAATATAAGACGACCACTCTTTTTCAAGACCCATATTTGGAAAAATACTTTTTATTTGGACAAAATTTCATTTGCATAAAAAAAAACTTCACT
>JAOPJK010000130.1:992496-1003278 GCA_027123565.1 Phycis chesteri
TATACTTATGCTGCTGCTACGACAACCAAATTTCCCCTCGGGGATAAATAAAGTTCTATCTATCTATCTATCTATCTATCTATCATCTTGCCAGGTGTTTGTGAGCCCCTGCGACTGTGAAAACGGCGGCTCCTGCGTCCCCAAGGCGGACGCGGTGGCGGGCGGCGGGGAGCACGTCTGCGCGTGTCCGGAGGGCTTCGCGGGGGGCCGCTGTGAGGTGGACGTGGACGACTGCAAGCCCAACCCCTGCAGGCTGGGCCGCTGCATCGACGCGCACAACAGCTTCTCGTGCGTCTGCCCTCCCGGGATGAGCGGTAGGGTTTGTGTGATGAAATGGATCCATAGCAATCTACAGGGAGGATACTGAGACGCGGGATCGAATGACACCCGGCTCCACTGACCCAAACTCTCACTCGTCAGACTTCAGAACCTGGTGATGCCTGATCGATAAGCGCGCTGGTACCATGCGGTGCTTTCGTTTCACAGAGGCCACCGACATGTTTAGCGCTAGAATGAATAGGAATGCATTTTGAATCACGACTGTGACGATAATCCTCACGGTCGTTTTCTGGTTTTGTTTGTTGCTGCGTGTGTTGCTAGGCAACACCTGTAGGGAGGATGTGGACGAGTGTGCGTCCACGCCGTGTTTCCCGGGGGTGAGCTGCCAAAACACGCCTGGATCATTCACCTGCGGGGCATGTCCACGCGGTTACCGCGGCGACGGAAGGAGCTGCGCACGTGAGTTGATATGCTTCAATTATGTACACGACAACGTTAACATGTGACTGGAAATTAATCAATGCAATTCAATATAACTTAAGCCGTATTTCCTAACCGCCAGTGTTTCACAGTGCAGGGCAGCACCACCTCCATCCCCAAGAGGGGCCCCTCCATCCACAGGAAGACAACGGTCTCCCCTAGCAACCCCCACATCGCCAGTGATGCCATCACCTCCTCCAGTGGTCACAGGAGTCACCCCGGTGGGAGAAAGTATTATTCATGATCAATGCATATAACAGATAGTGATAATTACAGGTCTATGAATGCAGCTTACCCCTACAGATGCAATAAGAAGACTGTGTGTTGAGAAACATAAATATAAATGGCCTATGACATGTCCAGTTACCATGGTGAGTATGGCAAAGATCATGATGATAATGATTGACTGATTAAACTCTATTTGCAGACGAGAGCCGTCAAAAAAACGACCATGGGCAATTCAGCTTACAGGCCACCGTAGTTGTTGGAAAGGGAGGGCATTCAGTTGGTTGCAATCTGAGGCCTCACCGCTACTGACTACTCTATTCCACACATCGGACCGCTACGTATGTTACCACGCTGCGCTTACTACGCTAACAGACGCTGTACCTGTTTCCAGCCATGTGCGCGTTTCCGTGTGGAGCCAACATGGAGTGTTCGCTACCCAACACGTGCACCTGTAAGGAAGGATATATAGGATACAACTGTCATATCGGTGAGAATTCTCTTCTAATACCAGATACTTCTAATGCCAGATATCACTGGGCCGTTCAGAACTACAAGCCAAATATAACACCACTACACCAAAACAGCCAGGGTGTTTGACTTCAAGGTTAAAGAAAACCATGACCTGTACCTGGAATCCAGTGTAATTTGCTTTGGATACAGGTTTATGCTAAATAACCTCATGACTAAATTCTGGTTAAGTATGAATGTAGCATTTTCTCTGTGTGGTTCCTCCCTCTCAGCTGTGTGTCGTCCTGACTGTAAGAACCAGGGGAAGTGTGTGAGGCCCAGCGTGTGTGAGTGTCCTGTGGGCTACAGCGGGCTCACCTGTGAACATGGTACAGCTCAAAACTGCTTCAATGGGATTTCGATTATGATTCTGTATTCAGCTTATTTGTGTCTATATATGTATTTATTTAGATGACTTTAGATGTACATTAGACCAAGAAGTGTCATTTGATTACTTGTTGTGTCTTCTGTATTGTACTGTAAGATATGTGTCGTATCAATGGAGTTTGCCTTGACTATGACAGTGAGCTGTGAGCCACCATGTCAACACGGAGGCACCTGCGTGGCCAGGAACCTCTGCACGTGCCCCTACGGATACCTGGGCCCCCACTGTGAAACTAGTGAGCCCTTACATTGGACCCATGTGTATGGTTGTATGAATATTCATCACAGATGACTGAACTGGCAAATATTTAGATTTTGTAAAGGTGCCAGATGTTGGAAAGTCACTTCTGAATCCTTTTGTTTCTCATTATTGAAGAGCAACCAAACGTTACAACTAAGTGATACTGACAACCAACTTTTGCTACATATATGTAAACTCTCCCTCTGATTGGTCAACATTTGTATTAGATGAGGTCACCAACACAATTTTAGCCAATCCAATCTAAGGCAGTGCAGTCCCTGTAATTTCACTCACATAGCAGTGCTCTCTAAAATGTTCTGCTCTAATTAAAGTGGATGGTGATTGGTGATTGATGACATTGTAACCTCGGGAGCGTGTGCATTAATCCCACCTGTTAATCCTACCACCTGCAACAGTGGTGTGTAACAGGCACTGTGAAAATGGCGGCGAGTGTATCTCTCCTGACGTCTGCCAATGCAGAGCTGGGTGGTACGGACCAACCTGCAACTCAGGTAACAGCTGACATAAAGTTAGTAAATGGACTTTCCCTGTATAACACTGTATAACACACGATAACACACAAGGGGTTCGCAGTCAGGAAATGAAGGGCAACACATTCATTAGAAAGACAGTATCATGGACAGAGTCATGAGAAGTAGGGACGTGTGTTTACAATGAGTCTATCATGGAGTTTGTGGTTGAATGTACAGTACCCCTATTGGATGGGTGTCAAATATCTAAATATTGAAGCAAGCAACCTTAAAACTGTCTGGGTTGCACCCAAAAGTGAAATTCGGCATCAAACACAATTCGATCCTATAGAACAAAATGGCTGATCTAAGATGAGTGAACTTGCCTGAAATACTGAACAATGTCAGAAAGACAGACAGCTCCAAATACAAAAGTATTTGCGTTGCATGGCTCTTACTTTGTGCTTCTAAAACCCCTCCCCAGCTGCATGTAACCCGGTGTGTCTGAACGGAGGTACATGTGTCAAGCCCGCCGTCTGTGCCTGCCCCCGAGGGTTCTACGGTTCTCAGTGCCAGATCGGTGAGAACGCAGGGAACGCACACACACACACACACACACACACACACACACACACACACACACACACACACACACACACAGCTCACAGCTAACTCTGCATATTCAGCCTTTTTATAACCATTCCGTGTGTATTCAGGAACAGAAAAGAAACAGAAATGACGACTGCTCCCTTGCAGACTGAGTCTTAAGTCAGGCGATCTTGGCGTGTTTTTGGCATGTTACAGCCGTGTGCAGCCCCCCCTGTAAGAATGGAGGCCAGTGCATGAGAAACAACGTGTGTTCCTGTCCCGATGGATACACCGGGAAGAGGTGTCAGAGGAGTGAGTACAGCCTGTGGCCACGGCAACAGTCGTCAACGCTCATGTTTCACAGTTCCAGGAACGGCCGCGGTACACAGTCTGAAGCGCAGCGCCCTAGTGGTCATGTGAAGAAGTAACACGATCTCAGGTCAACTTTGAGCCTCAAGCAGGCAATCGTGGTTACTGCTGATTAGGACAAGTAAAATATGTGTATTATTTTTGGCAGATTTTTTAACTACTATTTTTCTACTTTAGTTTTCTACTCTAACAACCTGTTTAGATTCATTTATGTTACTTACGAAATATGGTTTGGGTGTCAACTCAACTCAACTCAATTTACCAAACAAACAAGACAAAACAATTGCGGTCAAGCAATCGCTGCTGCCTGCTGCTTACGACCAATGATAGAGTTAGACAACACATGAAGCAAGATGTAATTGACCCAAAATCAAGAGACTGAAGATTGTGCTTGTTTGTTGTTGTATGCATATATTTGCAGGCATATTGTTGCAGGCTTATTAAAGACGCAACAGCTGTTCTCAGGTAATCACTCGTGTGTGTGTGTGTGTGTGTGTGTGTCTCCTGTGCATTGCAGGCGTGTGTGAGCCCATGTGTATGAACAAGGGGAAGTGTGTGGGAGCCAACACGTGTTCCTGTACATCAGGCTGGAGGGGCAGTAGGTGTAACATACGTGAGTTTCTAACAGTATCATTGTAGTCACTGCATCTCGACATGTCTTTCCATTATCAGGAGCAGTACAGACTCTGTATGCAGTATGCATGTACACTACGCCCTCAGCAAAGTGTTGAGATGATGTCTCCTGTTCAGGTGAACTTGAGAGAGTTCAGAGTTCACCTGAACCCCGCATAACGTCCCCTACCTACCCTTCTTCTGACAAATGTACTTATTGTAAGTCGCTTTGGATAAAAGTGTCTGCTAAATGCCCTAAATGCAAATGTAAATGTAAATGTCTCCACTGAAAGAAAACTCAGGTCTTTAACTTGCTAACACTGAGGCAGTGGTTGTGTTACATGATTGCCGCCTCTATCAAGTATTAATGTACGCTTGGGACCAAATAGGTGATCTGTAGAGATGTGTGTACCTGTGTGTGTGTGTGTGTGTGTGTGTGTGTGTGTGTGTGTGTGTGCTGTAGCCGCGTGTCTGCAGAAGTGCAGGAACGGAGGAGAGTGTGTGGGACCAAACACCTGCCACTGCCCTGACGGCTGGGAGGGCATTCAGTGTCAGACTGGTGAGTTGATTCACCCTCATCCATTCTTGAGCTAGTTCCTTTGCTACATGAGGCTAGCCATGTAATGAACATGGATATGTCCTGTTTTCTATACACGCTCTGCCCAAGTAGCTACTAGAGGTGGACAGCTTTGTATATGCACAGCACACTGTGTACCTATGTTTGTGTTTCTTGTGCTACACATGCCTGTGTGTGTGTGTGCATGGCTGTTCCACTGAGCGGTTGCTTGGTTGTGTGCGTAGCCCTCTGTAAGGCGCGGTGTCTGAACGGGGGGAGGTGTGTGCTGCCAGACTACTGCCACTGTCGGAGGGGATACAAGGGGCTCACCTGCGGCGTCAAGGTCAGTAGGGGTCAAAGGTCTATTCACACTTGTGCCTCTTACTCAGTGGCGTGCAGTGAGCCGTCAGTGGCCGGGTAGGCACGGGCTTCAATTAGGGACGCAAGGTGTGGTCTGCAAATGCGTTTTACATGACGACCTCGTGAAAACATGGTCTCAGATTGAGCCTCAATTCAGAAGCCATTTTAGTATTTGCTATTTTTTTTGTCATTTAGCAGACCTTTTTTTATCCAAAGCCACTTAGAGTGGACTCAAATACTAAAGTGGTCATGAAGGAGCAAGTAGAGGTTAGGCCATCTTGCTGAAGGACTATGGACATAGTTTTTTTGGCTGGTAGTCAGAACACCATAACCTGCCCCACAGAAGAAAGCAAACAAAGAACACACACGGGTAGGGTTCATGCATGGCTATGACGTGTTAGCTGGCCCACACCGACCAATCAGAGATCAGTCAGAAATTGACCAATGGGATGTGGCCATTGTTTTTCTGTCCTCAGATAGCTTTTTGCCGAGTCACAAGTCAATGGATAGCAAATATCGCTGCATTAGCTGTACCGAGGGACTGTCACAGAGGATGTTTAATGGAATGTGTTTTCTTCTTCACTGTTGCAGGCACCGTATGCATAAAGCCGCTGAGGTACCAGAATGCACAAAGCTAGTGGCGTAGAAGGGATTGTTTGGTGTGTGTGTGTACGCGTGTGTGATTTTGCTTGTGTGTGTGTGTGTGTGTGTGTTTGTGACTGCTTGTGTGTGTGGCTGTGTGCACACCTCTTAACAAAGGGACGTGATATATTGCACTTGTCTTGTCCCTGTTGGTCTGTACTACCTCATCGCCTGGTTACCAACCAGTTTGGAATCCCTCCCACCGCACCAAAGTGCCAAGTCAGTGGATTCACACGCACCATTACCTGAGTGTGTAAAAACAGAATAAGGACTAATTTAAAACATTTTTAAAGAGAAAAACTATTAATGATTCGCAAGGTGGATTTTTCTTTTCATTCACTTGTTTTGTAGTTCAACATGTGTTTTCCTTGAGTTTAGCCTCATTGAACTCTTCATAAATCAGTTGTCCAACGGTTGTGACTTGATGAGAAAGACAGATTGCAGTCTGCTGCATTACTTTAGCAGTAGCAGGATGCACATCAGCATTTTGAGAGCGACCCACTCATCAAACCAAAACAGTCTGTTACCATAGTTTATCCACTTTTGTCCTGGAGTCTGTTTCACGGTACACTTGGCTCGATCTACCCATTATCTATGTTATTCACCAATTAATGATAATTAATGATCAGAGTAAACTTAAATGAATGCTTTTTTGTGTATGATATGTTAAAGAGCAATCGCGATATATGTGGTTTTACTTTGAACCAATGAAATGGTGGATGAGAACTTCTCATGATGAATCACATGGGACAAAATAAACATTATTACCACACTTTCACTGTTTCCTACCTTCCTTTATTGCAGGATGTTCAAAGTACTTGCATACATACATAGAGACACAACGTACACATACGGACGTGTTTAATGACAAATCCCAGCACACATGGTTTATACAGTGTGCAGTCAGACTGAGCATATCTAAAATGAGTAAAAATACAAAACACAAATAAAAAGCCCCTGTGGGTGCCCCTTTAGCGACCTTTGACCTTCTGTTGGGAGAAGTACTGGGACCTCTTCTTCTCGCACCGGGGGCCTTCGTAGGGCGGGCGACAGCGGCACTTCTCTGGAGAAATGCACTTCCCGCCGCTCAGACACGCCTGACTGCACACCGCTGGGGACGGACAGAGAGGTCGGCGTCAAGACGGTCGTTCAGTTCTTCACCCAGTGGCGAAGCTAGACCTTTTTTGCCGTAGCCCATCCTATCGTTTCGTCCTCAAATCTAATATTCTACCGTCTACCGTGCCGATGCATGGGTTCATGCACGTGTTTCCGTGTAATTTGTCAGCTGTGATCAAATGCCTTTGATTGTTTCGTCCTCAAATCTACGATATTCAAAATCCCAATACCCCCCCCCGCTGTGGCTTCCTTAGCCCACCCAAAAGTCAGAACCTAGAAACACGCCTCCACCTGTTGCACCACCGATTGTGATGCTGAACAGCCATCGCAAGCCATTTTAAAATGGACCCTATGGTGACACCACGCATGGGAGTGTCCAGAAGTCCGATGGATATAGATCAGCCTACCTACCAAGTCTGTGATGGTTTTGTCATAAGCTAACCAACATCACAAGTGGTGGTAAACTAGAGGACCTTTAAATAACTGCACACATGCATCCATCACCACTACTTCCTGTTCCTGCATCTGGCCGTTAAGTTAGAAGAAAAAGGTTATCAGATTGAGTGAGTGTTACATCTGGGAAATTCAGATTTCTAGATTCAGAAGTTTCGCCTTGAGAGTAGAAGGTGGCAGACATGGTGCTGTATAAAATACAGCAAACACTTCACATTTTCTCAGCTCATGGCCGACGGCTGTTCTTTGACGCTCACATAAGCCTGCAGATCAAATGGGTTTGTTTAAGCAACAAATAAGTAAAGAAAGAAAGAAAGAAAGAACTGAGAGTGAGTGTAAATCCGGCCAGTTCAATTTAAGGATATTTCCTTTGTGGTGTAAGCTGTGTGAAAGTACAAGTACACGCACATGTAGAAATACATGTTCTCTCACAAGACAGGCAGACGGACAGACAAACATGGATAGAGACACGCATCCAGGCAAACTTTGAGACATACAGAAATATATTTTTACACAGACAGGCAGACTGGCGGGTACGACAAAAACAGACAGACCAGACAGACAGGCATGTAAACAGAGAGACAGGGCCACGACCAGGGTTGCCCTTACCCGTGTGGCAGGCTCCGCCCACCCAGCCTTCTGGACAGCTGCAGATTCCTGGGGCCACGCAGCTGCCGCCATTCCTGCACCCCTGGGGGCACACCGCTGCCGTGGAAACCAAACCACAGATCATAACTCACCCTCAGCACGCCAGGAAACAGCTTCTCCCCAGAGCAATATACAGTTCCCCATGCAATATGCATACACAGGCCCCCGCAAAACACATTAAGTAACACACATCACGTAACGCACATACACTGGTCCCCGCAAAACATACATCACATAACACACATACACAGAACCACACCCAAAACCACAGCATAAAACACATAATTTACATTTAAAAACATTGACTATTAGGGTTATGTTGCTCCTGATAACGGTACATGTTTGCTGAAAGGGGAGTGCAGTATTGGAGTTTGCAAGGGATGTTTAATTCATACTAATGACAATAACATCCATGCATGTCAGAGAACATCTTCTCAAACTGATTGTTTGATGATGACCATTGTACGGTGGGTGGGTCTACTGTCAGATGGCTGCAGGTTATACAGTAAACAATTGGTGGACATTGACATTCAAGTCTTAACAAACCGTGTTGGCATTTGTTTCCGGTCCAGCTGGAGAGGCAGAGGCACGTGGCCGCTCCGTTGAGTGCTATGCAGTCTCCTCCGTTCCAACAGCCGCCTTCACACGTCACTGCCAAACACAACACACCGTCAGCACACTGTCTTCGATCTTAGCTGCACGTTAGATGAACAAAGTGATAAGATAAAGACATCAGAAATGGATGTACAACCTTTGTGACAATATTTCCCACCAAACCCGCCGGGACATCTGCATTTCCCCGGTCGAAGACATTGTCCTCCATTCTTACATTTGGGATAGCAGTTGGCTGAACACAAGTTGGACATTATGTCAATATACATTTTTCTGTGCCTTATCTACCAAAACGTCAAACATAAAAAATGGAACAAACACTATGATGTCCTCATAGTTACTTCATTAACGTTATATATATATATATATATATATATGGATGATATGACTGCATGCAGTTTAATACTTTTTTTTGTTAGAAAGTAAGGGTAAAAAACAATCAACGTGATCTTTAACGAACGGGTGTAACATCACCATACTGGCAGGTCTCTCCTTCGTAGCCTCGCATGCAGAAGCAAGTGTTGTTCCGAATGCAAATCCCGGAGTGTTTACACGGAGGGTCGCACTTCGCCTTCGGATCAAACACGAAGGGGTTCGCGACTCCTCGAGGTGCGTCCGAACGCGACGCGCACAGTCCGGTGAGCGCAGCCAGGTACGCCAGGAGCAGCACGGGCTCTGCGGCGCCCAGACGCACAAGCTTCATGGCTCCGCAGGTGAGAAGACCTTGGTGTTGTAAAAAATGGCGGAGTCACACGGCCTCTTAACACTTGCCAAGCTATTGTTGCCGAGCGCAACGACGCTTTGGTGGTTCGAAGATAGGTTTGAGTGAGAGCAACTTGAGGAGGGGCGGTGAGAAGGATTGGGGGCTCCCGTCGTTCAATATGGACTTCTATAGCCCCCCTCTCCGTTGGCGGGGTAGGGCCCGGGGTGGGCGTATAATAATAAGCGCTATAGCCTACTCAGACAGACGGCTGAAAAGGGCCCCGCCGCAAAACAATGACAATGTTTTGTCTTTGTTCCACATTTGACCCGCTACAATTCTTGAATAATGAGTGAAACAATGAACATCTCCCATCATGGAGCAAATTAGGCCTACAAGGTTTTGGCCAGTGAGACCTTTGGAATTTTTCCCAATGGGACGCCAGACCAGCGTGGTACATGAGAGTGACTTCTGTCAGTAATTGAGGGATAATATAGTCTCCTGGACCGCTAAAGTCAACACCGGGGACAGAGAGCCCGGCGTGTTGTGCACGTCTTTAGAGGTAGAAAAAACAACCAGGTCCCGTTGAGGGAAGTGCAGGGCGGCATGTGGAAAAGCCATTTCCTTTCTGAAGACTGATGTCTGGGAGCTGCAGAAAACACTGACCGGTTAAAAACCTGGCCAACATGCCAAATAAACTGTTTTAACATCACTAGGTGGTATTTAATGTCCGATGAGGCCTATCTCACTCAACTTCAGTTGATATGATCAAGGATGTTTAGGACACTCATCATTGTGGACACATAACACGCTGCTCTGTAATATTTTTTTTCTCCAGAATAGACATTTTCCTACAACAACTGGCCTGAATTTGCCTTGGGGGAAGCTGCTTGCAGTTTGTTTTAATGAGTGGAACAGATGTCGACAGACCGCCAGACTACGCATGACTCCTCACTTCAGCGACGAGCACCAACACCGGTACACAATATTAACAAGTAGCCTATACTTATAAGTAGTAGTAGTAGTAAGTAGTAAGTAGTAGTAGTAGTAGTAGTAGTAGTAGTAAGTAGTAGACGCAGTAGATCGTACGCTAATCAATTACATTGTACGCGATCCTCTTAATTGATCAGTTAACATCCTACATGCGGTCTGAACTTCTCCATCTACCGCTTTCTACTTTTCTAATTTGCGCCTCCCAGTGTGAGTAAACGGTACTACAGTCGGAAAAGTCAACACAAAAAGTAGCAACTAACAAGCACGAACAAACTCGAAACAATCAGGCAATTAAAACTATTGCGTTTTTATTATTACTATTAAGGTCATGCACAAACATACACCATTACATAGAGGTTCGGCAGTGTTCAGAAAATCAGATATTCATTATGTCATTATTTTAGATGATCCTCCCAAACACAAACACCCTATTTTGGACCTTTTGGAAATGTCTGCAGTGTATGACGAATGCAGCTAGAACGTTAGACCTCAACCACAAACAATTTAACAAATCAAGCATCAGATTTAAGTATTGATAAAGTAT
>JAOPJK010000130.1:1025942-1036407 GCA_027123565.1 Phycis chesteri
TCTCTCACTCTCACACACACACACACACACACACACACACACACACACACACACACACACACACACACACACACACATTAATCTTTACTTGACATACAAAGGGCTCACTCTCTGTTATCGACGTGACAAAACACAGGGAAATGCGTGGCTTACCTCACAACCTGGCCACAAAATAGGCATTACAATTTTTGTATGTCAGAGAAATAGAACCTTGACATTGCTGCAATGACCAGTAAGGGAGGAAGGCAGACCAGTTAGAGTTGTTTGACCAATAATGATGAAAAGAATCATAATCATAACAATGATAATAAGAATAATCATAATCACAGTCATAATAATGACCATAACAAAATTATAATATTCGTGTCATTGTAATAATAGCATTCATAATCCTAATAAATCAATATAATCAATATAAAAATCATAAGAATAGTAAAAATAATACATATTATAATCATAATAAATTAGATTTGTATAGTGCTTTTTCATCAGGCCCTTTTGGCCTTATGGTTGACACAGAAACACCAAGAAATAATCATAAAAAAATGCAAATAAATACACACGATCCGATTTCAAATGCCTTCTGTAATAAGGCTGGGCCTTGATCTTGTTTGTCTGGCCAAAAGCCAGGCAGTCTAATCTCAGCATTGTCATTAGATGTTTAGGTCCAGGAAAAGGGCTGTTGCATAACAGCACTTATAAGAAAATCCATATTGCCCTTCCCAAGTTTATGTTGCATTTATGCGCTTGGAGTCAATTGGAGTTGAAACCACTGAACTAGAGGTGCTGAGCTGACCTCAGTGGACCTTTGTTCACTTGCTCAACAGTAGTATACAATAGAGACCAGTAGGCCTATTGCAAAATCAGTTCATTAGTTGGTTAATAATGAAGATAATAGTTAATAGTACACATCAGTGATACATTTCAGCACGTCAGCACAAGCAACTGAAAAGTATTGTCATTGTTATTGTGCAAACATTTTTTGGAGGTGCCATCGAATATGGCTTCTCGTCGTCCACGGTATTGCTGTCACCTCGGTCAAATTGTAATGACATGAGAACCGACGGCAGGATATTTTACCGTAATCCTTAGAGCGGACGGGAATGATTGATGCGTATTTTACTGTAAGTATTGCAATATAGGGGAATTCGCAGCAATATTGTGATTTGTGACTTGGAAAAAAAAAAAAAAATCGTCGTCCTACATGGGCCCCTGACCGCTTCTGGGCCACGGTGCACGGCCCGTGTTACACCTTCGTCATTTACGACGGCTATAGTGGCCCATAGGCCATTTGATTAATGTTTACCCCAGCGAGACCACTTCACCTTATGGCAGTTATGTAAACACTTCGATGTGTTTCTTTTTGTGACATAAAAAAATCGGTTGATAATAAAAGCATGATCTAAAAAACGCTAAATGTTTACTCATATCGTCTGCTTGTAGATACATTTAATGTTTGAATCATCATTCTAGGTTGTTCCGTTCAAAAGATAGTGCTATAAGTGAGGCTGTTCCCAACTTTAAGACGGAGGGAGTATAGGCCCTTTGCTTGAGCTACTGCCCCTCCCAGTGTCTGTGGACGGCCCTGCCTGACACATTCACTTCCCTGTGCAAATAATGTATTGTATCAAGCAGTTTCATCGTGGAGGTTGAAGAAGTCCTACATGAACAGAATGTAACATATAACACAACAACCATTTTTTAATTAATAGATTAATGATTGAAGGCGAATCATGATAAGGCATTGTTTGACATTGTTTGACAACTATTTGAATTCTGTGGAGTAGGCCTACGTATTTTAAGATCATTAATTGTTTATTGATCCAAACTACTTACTGATTGTTACTGTTACTGACAGTCATGATTATTCATTATTAGGTTACGATGATGATGATGATGATGATGATGATGACGATAAAAATATTTTTGAAAATCAACTGTCAAAGACTGTATACAATTGTTTGAAGTGAGCCTGAACACAATGCATTAGACTAGCGCACAGGGAAAAGTTAAGGCTGACACTGATTCTGTCAGTGGGGTCAGGCTGAAAAGACACCGAGGTCAGACCAATACGTCACGTCACTGACGTCAGACTGACACGTTACGTAGCTGACGTCAGACCGACACGTCACTGAAGTACGACCGGAGGAAAGATGGCGACTACCTACGAGAGCTTCTGTCTGTGAGTCTGGTTAACAAATATATGTTCACCAGTAGACGATTCCGTTCAAATTTAAAATAAAAAGCTGTCCCAGCCCCTGAGGTTTTGTATGATAAATATATATGATGTGATACTCGTGTATAATAGACGAGTTAAAGACATAGGAGCTAAATGCTACTTAGCCGGGCGCCAGGGGCTTCTGTTCTGGTGCTAATGATAGTTGATGCTAGCGAAGAAACTGCTCTGTGGACCAGAATGAACTCAACCCTAACCCAGAACCAAGTGTACCAGAATCCACAAGGCGTTAGCGTGATACACGTATATAGGAGTTAGTAAGTGTAGTTATAGTTATAGTTGTCTGCATCTTACAGAAACACAACCCAGCACTGTCTTACAGAATCATAACCCAGCACTCTGTTTTACAGAACCGTAACCCAGTAATCTGTGTATTACAGAACCATAATCTAGCCCCATAATCTTGAATCGGTTTGTCGTTTTCACCTGCCGTTGTGGTGGTGCTCCCTCTGAACATGCGTGTATCTGTAGGCACACAACCCCTGACAAGTTCTATATCGAGGCCTGTGATGATGGCGCAGATGATGTCCTTGCCATTGACAGGGTGTCAACTGAAATCACCTTAACAGGTAACTAATGTATATATCAAATATACTTTATATATACTAGGCTGGAGCTCTGCTTGTGGTGATCAAACATGGAAGGGGGGCTATTCAAATCTCACCACTTTGTTTATAGTGAGGAAGGACATCCCGCCGTCCGATCTGTCTCAGCCAATATGCGGCATCATGGGGACAATCCGTATGGTGGCAGGTACGTTTTTGGGATGTACATAATACCTCCTAAACCAGGAAACACAGATCTAGTCCCAAGGCGTGGTGGTTGTTCCCGCGTCAATGTTAGAGTTGCGTAACTCCTACGTCTGCCGCGGTGTCTTCCTCAGGCATGTACCTCATCGTCATCACCAAGAAGAAGAAGGTGGGAGATCTTCTGGGTCACGCCGTCTGGAAGGCGGTTGACTTCGACATCATCTCCTATAAGAAGACCATGTTGCATCTGACGGACAACCAGGTAGGCAGAGGGGGGGGGGCTGCTGTGGTTTGGGTGCGCCCCTTCACTGTGGTGTGACATGGAAGTTCACGTCTACTTCAGGGCACAGGCTACCGTAGGGGTTAGGGTGTCCACAAGGGTATTTCAATCCACATGGGTATTTCACTGGCATGCCAACCAGGCGAACATGATGACTCCAGAGTATTTTGAATGCATCTGCTCTTCCCTGAAACTTTTATATATGTGATAGTATGGTGGTTGCAGTCAAAAGGTTACTGGTGTTGGTTTCAGAAACCCGTCAAACCAAGCGTGCTTTAGCACGGTCCCTTGCAGAGCTGTGTCCCTGGTTCTTTGTCGGTCCGTTGTTCAGTGGGAGATTGAGATTCTCGGTGCTCGCACTGTTAATAGACTTGGTAGGGATGTGCAGTCTATAGTACATATGGACCTGTTGACCATTCATTCTGTGTTTGAACCTCATGTCAGCCGTTAACAAGTGAGAATACAATATATTATTTACTGACCCCACATCATTTGTTCACATTGTAGCGGTAACATTGTACCGCTACATTCAACATTCCCATCCTATCCACCTGCATTGAATGTCCCAACAACTTGCGACTCATGTCTTTGGTTCAAAAAAGATGTAACAAAGCTCTTTCGCAGATGCAAGACAACAAGGCCTTCCTGTCCATGATCAACAACGTGCTTCAGACGGATGGCTTCTACTTCGCCACCAACTACGACCTGACACACAGCCTGCAGCGGCTGGCCAACACCAGCCCCGAGTTCCAGGAGATGAGTCTGCTGGAGAGGGTAGGGCGGGCTCTGGGTGGCGCATAACATGCTCGTCAGGGTGCTCTTTGAGCTGGGGCAGACTGGGGAATGTTCATTTTGGAATATTGTCATTTTGGAATACAATCACAGTATTTGTGTGAATGGAAATGAAGGACCCCCACGCCAGTTCAGTATCTGTAGCGCATAGTGCCCGCAAGTGAACATAGTGCATCGGTTTCAGTAGCTTCCATTCTGCCCAGTAAACAGCAGTTTGTTGCCTTTTTAAGTTGCAAATGTAACCCAGCAATCCTACGTTACTCCACACAAGTGTCTGCAATGATGCTAACTAGTCCAACCTGCTCCGGCACCGGAGATTGCATTGCTTCACTCACAAACAGCTAGGCTATGACCCGGGTGAGATGTTTGCTTATCTCTGTTTGGTTTGTGGGCTGGATGTACCGGCTCTTACAGCGGTTGATGTTGTGAGATCTGAAGTCTGTTGACGTTGGTAAATATGGATCCACTTTTCAGGCAGACCAGCGGTTCGTCTGGAACGGTCACCTCCTGAGGGAGCTCTTCCCACAGCCGGAGGTACAAAACTAAAACGCAATGTTTTGTGCAGTTTTATTCAGTTTTGTCGAGATATTTCAACAGGATAAGGCTTAATCATGTCGTGTTGGTTTCTGCTCCTCCCAGTTGCACAAGTTTGCCTTTCCAGTTGTTCACGGCTGTATCCTTTTCGCAATGATATTGGTGATTGGTTAATTATTATTGATTGATTGTGGATTTCTCATTTAGCCTTGGCATGACACTCATTACCATACCCTACTCACCACTCATACCATAATAGGGTATGTGGTACTCCTACTCCTACTGTACTCCTACTGAACCATCAGGCAGAGTTAGATGAAACGGTACAGCAGTGTAATATTTCTTCTGTTGCACTCGACACAGACAGCAGTTTCATTACATATTTATTCATTCATATTTATTTTAGTCCTGCTTGACAATGTATTCCATTTTAGATGTATATGTGAATGCATATATATATATATGCTAACAGCTCCTTTGGAATATGTGACAATCAAATAATACAAGGCGTGATGATTAAGTGTATGCTGGTGTACAGTGCTGCTCAAAGCCGTGTTGAACCTTTAACCTCTCCACTAGTCATCATCATGAAGTCATGCTGCATCAACGGGAAGCTGTTTGAGTGGAACCTGATATCCAGACGGAGCTGTTTTAGAGCTGGAGTGCGCTACTACGTCAGGGGTAACTCTACCCCCACCTCCCATCCGTTGTTGGATGTGTTTCCCTCCATGTATATTTTCTTTTTCTTTTTGTAACGCTCCGGCCCACACGTCTGTGCTCAAGTCAGCCGCATTCTGAGGAACCATATCTAGAGATCCAGAACGTAATCCAAGAACCTGTTAGAATCAGGTTATGTTTCTGGGGGGATATATGTTCATGAACCCGTGGTTTCCCGATCGAAATGCCTCAGATTCGGTTCTGTATCCAAGCTAAACGTATTTCTTCAGTTACTCCCATTAAGCCTGCAGAGCTGGGTTTGTTTCCCCCTCAAAATGGAGCATTTGGAAAAACCTTGCCAGCCACTCCTAGTTGCTGTATGTGGCGAGTACCACGCCACATTCTAGTCTGTCTTGAGACTACTCAACCCCTAGTTGTTGTATGAGTACCACGCCACATTCTAGTCTGTCTTGAGACTACTCAACCCCTAGTTGTTGTATGAGTACCACGCCACATTCTAGTCTGTCTTGAGACTACTCAACCCCTAGTTGTTGTATGTTGTGAGAATCACGCCACATTCTAGTCTGTCTTGAGACTACTCAGCCCCTAGTGGTACGAGTACCACGCCACATTCTAGTCTGTCTTGAGACTACTCAACCCCTAGTTGTTGTACGTTGTGAGAATCACGCCACATTCTAGTCTGTCTTGAGACTACTCAGCCCGTAGCCGCGGGGCGTTCTGAGAATCACGCCGCGCTCTCGTGTCTCGTTCGTGCGCAGGCATCGACACCGAGGGGCACGCCGCGAACTTCGTGGAAACGGAGCAAATCGTCCAGTTCAGCGGCGGCAAAGCCTCCTTTGTACAGGTGAGTGGAGGATAGGCGGCGTGTGTCAGTGTGGTTGGCAGAGGGAACACTACGGTGCTCGTACAACCCTTTACACCTTTACCTTGCTCTGCACCCCAGCAGCAAGAATTTCACTGCTGGTAATGATGTACATTGTTATACGTGTTACACGTTCCCGGCAGACACGAGGCTCTATCCCCTTCTACTGGTCCCAGAGGCCCAACCTCAAGTATAAACCAAAACCGCAGATCAACAAGACGGTCAACCATGTAAGTTTTTGTCGCATGCGCATCGTTATGGAATCACCTCGTCAAAGTGTTTCAGGTTCAAGCATTTGCGAACTAAAACTAGCTTTCTTGCTTATTGTTTTTGTTTGTGCCCCTGGTATTTAGTTGGATGGATTCCAGAGACATTTTGACTCCCAGATCATCATTTATGGAAGACAAGTGCTTTTGAATTTGGTAAGAGGGAGTTTCTATATTTGTACGCCTAATATTCAGTGTATTTAAAGGGTTATCAAGACGATGGAATTTTGACGTATAATTGTAATCATATATTTTGTTACTATTGAGTTAAGATATTTTTTGGGGTGAACTGCAACACAGTCAGGTCTGCCAACGTGGACTTGGTTAAATGTTCCTTCATTCTAACCTACTTTCATCGATGCCCTCCACGCAGATTAACCAAAAAGGCTCAGAAAAGCCCCTGGAACTTGCCTTCGACAAGATGGTGACCAGTTTGGGCAACAACATGATCAAGTGAGGGGCCAAACTCTTCCGACATGTTCTGTAGCGGTCCGCAAACTCCACCGTCAGAGTTGGCAGGCTTTTCCCTGCGCGGGTCTCCTCATTGTGTTTTCCTGGGGCAGGTACATCGCCTTCGACTTCCACAAGGAGTGCAGTCGGATGCGGTGGCACCGCCTGCAGATCCTGCTGGACATCGTGGCCGAGATGCAGGATGAATTCGGGTGAGTGTCTGGCTTGTTTTGTACCGTCGCTTGCGATGGTGGTAGCTCAGTGGGTGGAGCGGGTCGTTCACTAACCGGAGGGTCGGCGGGTCGATCCCCACCTCCAACTGTCCACATGTTGAACCCCACAAATGTTTGTAATGATGGTAAGTTGCTTTTGACAAAAGCATCTGCTAAATGCATGGTTCGAATGATGGGGGAGCTAAGGGGAGCTCGGCTCCCCTGAAAGCCTGACCTGACACATTCAGGGGGCGCTCTAAAAAATTGTCCACTTTAATGCGCATGCATGTGAATTGGAAAGTCGTGGTGCGCACTGTAAAAAAAAAATAGGGCTCTCCCGAAGGCCACTGTGTAATTTGAACCCTGGCTAAATGACCTAAATGTAAATGTTATTTGGGACTCAGACTTGAATTTCTGCACTTGATGAGGATGATGATGTCGTCGATGAGGAACGAGGGATTTTGTGCTGACGATGGCGCTGACAATGCTGTGTGTGTGCGTGTGTGTGTGTGTGTGTGTGCGTGTGTGTGTGCGCGTGTGTGTGCGTGCGTGCGTGCACGCGCTCCGGCAGGTACTTCCTGGTGGACAGCGACGGCAACGTGCTGGTTCAGCAAGAGGGGATCTTCCGCAGCAACTGCATGGACTGCCTGGACCGCACCAACGTCATCCAGAGCCTCCTGGCCCGCCGCTCCCTCCAGTCCCAGCTGCAGGTCACTGACCCCCCCGCCGCCGGCCGTGCCTCTGTATATGTAGAGCATAGACGCTATAGAATGGGCACACAGTCAATACCCCACAGCAATGGTTCCACATGGCATAGACTGTATAGAAAAGGTTCACAGTCAATTCCCCACAGCAGTGGCTCCCACCACTTTGAAGGGCTAATGCCAAGCTCCCACTGCA
The DNA here is from genome assembly GCA_027123565.1 of Phycis chesteri. Lineage (NCBI taxonomy): Eukaryota > Metazoa > Chordata > Actinopteri > Gadiformes > Phycidae > Phycis > Phycis chesteri. The sequence continues at coordinate 1,033,902 of JAOPJK010000130.1, forward strand.
GGTTCGATTCAGGGAGGACAGAGAATTAATTGAGAATACTTTCTTCTACTTAATACTTAATTCTACCGGACTTCATGTCAAGTGTTTGAATCTCCACGTGTGTTTGCCAAGGACTGTGGCTACGTTAGCGCAGACAGTCGGCCAAACACGGCCGTACAGCAATAGTAATACACTACATCTTGTCCAACTTTATTTTAAAGTGAGGCTGTAGTGTGTAATCCTCATTCTTCTTTATGAATGGGATGTCCTGTCCTTGCGCGTGAAGCAGTAATCAATCTCATGTATTGGCTGAGCGGGTCCCAGTGTCCTAACCTGGTGTCACCCATCCCCTCCACAGAGACTGAATGTCCTCCACGTGGGCCAGCAGATCGAAGACCAGTCGGACTTTGAAAAGATCTACAAGAACGGTCAGCTTCTTTTGTTCTCTGATAACATTACATTTTTCCTTTTCTTTGTTTCTGATAAAAAAAACATATTTCTGATAGGGTTACAATGTGTTTGTTCCTTTCTTTCTGATTAAAACTATTTAATCTGTTAGTCCTTCTTTCTCTATCTTTATCAAACAAATTCTTGCTTTCTGATAACAAATCTGTGTGTGATTAAAAACAATCTTGCCTTTCCTTTCTGATATGTAGTTCTTTTGGAAGAACTAAATATGGAAACCAAACCAAACCAAAAGCACTCATTGTTTCCTTCTCTCTCTCTGGCTACATGTTACTCTCTCTCTCTCTCCCCCACCTCGTCCTCCCTGCAGCGTGGGCCGACAATGCGAATGCGTGCGCCAAGCAGTACGCTGGCACTGGAGCCCTGAAGACGGACTTCACCAGGTGAGCCGTCCTGCACACGCACACGGCGTCCCGGGCCTCCTGGCCACGCTGCCCACCGCCCACTGCCACACGGCCCCGGTGGTGACCAGCTAGCCTGCCACTCTATAGCTCTAATAGAGCTCAGTGTAATCTCTGCACAGGTTGCTGACACATGTATATATGTAGTGTTGGCAGGAGAGCCCTTAGTCTTTTGATGATATGATGGTGTTTTCAGTATGTTGACGATGGCCGACTGAACGCTCTCCTCCTCAGAACAGGGAAGCGAACGCAGCTGGGCCTGCTGATGGACGGCTGGAACTCCATGATCCGATACTACAAGAACAACTTCTCAGACGGCTTCAGACAGGTGTGTGCACGCGCGTGTGTATGGGTATAGGTGTGTCAACTCGTGCTTGTTTATGTGTGTGTCTACTCGCGTGCGTGCGTGCGTGCGTGCGTGCGTGCGTGCGTGCGTGTGTGTGTGCTTGTGTGTGTGTGGTCACCCACGTGGCAGTAGATTACACTCTTGAGTAACACCAACCCGTTCGATGCAGGACTCCATTGATCTGTTCCTCGGCAACTACTCTGTGGATGAGGTGGACATGACGACGCCCCTCAGGGAACTCAAAGACTGGAAATTCCTCACGGTAAAAAAAACAACCCAACCCCACCTGAGTGTACATTCGATAACAGAATGTTCTGGGGGCCTTGGTCCCGTTCACAACCACCTACCTGTGTGCTGGTTTATAACTGGATGCTCCTCTCCTCTCCGCCTCCAGCTGCCCATCATCATGGTGGTGGCCTTCTCCATGTGCATCATCTGCCTGCTCATGGCCGGTAAGACACGCTGAGGGTTGCTTTAGGTGTGAGGGTACAAGAGGGTTAGCTTGAGGTGACTGGAAAGTCAGTGGACGTACAGATGTCGTGGGTGAGAGTTGCTGGTTGGTTGAAGTCATCTGTAAGAAGATTAAAACTACTCAAAAGTCACATTGTGTCACATTTCACCTAGCTCGTGGCTTACAATATCCTGGACATGTCTGTAGTCAATGCTGATCAAGAGTGATTTGAATAAATCAATGATTATCAATAAGTTATCAATTATATCCTCCCACTGATGCATTCTGCAAATAAGAGTTGCACAGCTGGTTAGAGTGGACACAACACCGTTATTGAGTTGTTGTTTTTTGATACCGAAAGTGTTCCGCCTGCTAACCAAAGGGGCTCAGTATGACACAGTACTGTGTACTCTATACCTCTATATCTCCCTTCTACGCACCGCGGCGCGTTATGTCGTCAAACGTTCCCACGAGCTGGGAGTTACTCATGCGATGGCTTAAGTCTTGGGCAAAGAACAAATCCCTCTGCTCCCCGGCTGACGTTGTCCTGTTGTGTCCCGCGGCGCCCCCCCCCTCCAGGCGACACGTGGACGGAGACCCTGGCCTACGTGCTGTTCTGGGGCACGGCCAGCGTGATGACCTTCGCCGTCATCCTCTTCAACGGCCGGGACTTCGTGGACGCGCCCAAGCTGGTGCAGAAGGAGAAGATGGACTGAATGTGCGCGTGTGGAAAGCAGCTGCACCCCAGAGACCACTCCTTCTCCACCTCGCTCTCCACCTCCCTCTACCCCCACCACCAGCGGGCCTGGAGCCTGTACTGATCCGCCGGCGGCGGAGAGAGTTCTGGGGGTGGGGTGGGGGGGA
>JAOPJK010000130.1:1388784-1402533 GCA_027123565.1 Phycis chesteri
CCCCCCCACGCACCGGGTCTCTAGGACAAGCAGAGCATGACTGCGGTCTTGCGGACCGTGGACAAAGCCAACGGCTATTGCTTTGGAGACCTGGAGGAAAGGAATCTGCAGGCCATGATGTCTGCTGCTGTGGGGGCCGACTTCCAGTTCAACTCGTATCCTAGAACGTCTTATGACCCATTGTTCCTCCTTTTGTCTGAACAGATATGACGCAGTAATGAAAAACAAACATACAGCCTTTTCCCCCCTTGATGTGTCTCATGTGGCATTGTAGAAATGAATTAATTTTTCCAATATGCTACTTTGCTGTGATTTGCTTTAACAATGAATTCTGCAGAACTCTTGGAGTGCAGGAGAGGTATGTTCAAAGCCAGGAAGCCACCGTGGAGGAGGAAATGATGGACCTGTGAGTAGTGTGGCAGGAATGCAGGAGCAGAAGTGATAGACGTTTTAGCGCTGGCACGTGGGAACCTCATCTCGTTTGGCCTGAATCTCAAGGCTTCGGCACTGAAGCATCAAGAGTGCAGGAACCGAATCGAAGCAACGTGGAGCCTTCACAGCCACACCTTCAGCACTAAGTGTAACAGAAGACTATGGAAAGGCAGAAGTTTGACGCGTGTGTGTGTGCGTGTGTGTGTGTTTGTGATGCACTGCAAACACAACACGCATAATAGCATCCTTATAGATGAAGGCCCCTCTGCATTTTCTGTTCAAGTCTATGAAAATTCTCAATTAGGCCAAATACATTGAACACGTTTTCTTTCAGTCAGATATTTAATTGGGGGCTGTAATAAACAGTTATGAAAATCTGATAATGATCACACATTTGTTATCGTTTTGTATAAATTGTGTGTATTTGAAAAAATAAAAGTCGTTTCAGAGTTCTGTGCACCCTCGTCTGATGCTGTGTGTGTGTGTGTGGGGGGGGGGACATTTATGATAATGCTCGATTTTGTTATTTCCTTTGTAGATACAACCCCTGTAACACAATTAGGCACATTGATAGCTGTACTGCAGTGTGTGTGTTTTAGTGCATAGAAATTAAACAAATGTCGCCCACCACCAGTGATATGAAGCTCCATAGAGCAAGCTATATGGGTTCGGCTTATTCCAAACGAACCGTGCATTTGAAAAATGAATTCGGCTAATGAGTCCACGATGTTGCGGCGTTAAGTTCATCTTTTAGCCAGCAGATGGCACATGTCGTTACCAATCCTAGTTCCAGATCCATGTATTTTCGCTCCAGCTCTTCTAAGCAACCAGAGCAGAAAAATTAAGTCAGGCGGGGAGAGGAAGCCACATTAAATCTGTGTTTCTGCACAACTGGGCCTGTGTCTCTGTGTCTGGTCTTAGGGATGGAAGAGCCTATCTTTCTAAACAACACAAACTACACTTCAAATAGATGTACCATTGTTTCTCACTGATCTTAATGTAAATAAATAAAACACAAATAAACAAACACACGTTGTACGTACAAGAAAAAAATACAATTGACGACGAGGCCATTTTCCTCATGTATCTCACTGGTGCTTGCACGATTGTACACGGTCTAGCTTTACAAGGCTGTTCTAGTTTTACGTGAACCATGTTGAGATTTTGTCTTTGTGTTCCGTTCAGATCACAGGTTAGTAAGTGAATAATAGCTACTCTCGTCTGGTGGGGATTTTTCAGCATGTGGAAATCCTGGATTCCACTTTGCAATCTCTACATTAGGGGGTGTGTCAGGGTGAACGTTAAATTGTATTCCGATGTTTGTACATGTGATCAAGTATGCCTCCTCACTGCTACTTCCTGCTTTTTTCCATTAAGCCCCCTAGAGGTGTGTGTGTGCGCGCGTGCGTGTGCGCGAGCGGGCGTGCGCGCATGAGAGTAGATGTAGGAAATGCAAAGAATCTAAACTTAAATCTACCCTATTCCCACATATTTTCGGAATGATCTGTGATCAAATAAAAAAATATGTTAATTCTAAATTGTATAATATGAAATATGTGTTTGCCTCTTCGTGGCAGGCTACAAATACTTTCTCCTTCCAACCCCCCTTATTCAGTTCTAGTATGAACAAACTCGTGTATTTATAGTATTTGCGGTGAGGAAGTGGACTCTAATGAGAGAATATAACATATTTAAATTTGCGAATGCAGTCACGGCTTCTATATTTCGCTCTCTGCGAGAATCGGTTGTGTTTTTACAGCTAGTTCAATGTGAGCGGCCGAGGAGCTGCGCCCATCCCCCACACTGACTAGAGGAGTGTTCTGCTTCCCCGGCTGCCGCTCGGAGTGAGAGACAGACAGAGGGGGTGGGTAGCAGAGAATGTACACGGGTAGTCTCTCGTTGGCTGCAAGGCGTCCTTCTGTTCTGAAAACCCTATCTTACTTTTGGTTGCCTACACTCGGAATCTGGGTTTAAAGAAGTGAAAAAAAAAACCCCAACCTATTGTATCCGTGTACATTTTGAACCAGTGCATAAAGGTGAATAGGCGTGATGCGTTTCACTGTGTCCTTTACCAGTGGGGGGAACAATGTAATGTGTTACAAATATGGGTATACATTATCATTGAATGAACTCACGGCAAATAGCTTCCATCAGTAAGTGGGTATTTTCACCCTGCAGTAGGAATCACAAGAGGCAACGTGTTCTTACATTTCAGTCGTTCAAAGTATAAATAGTGCAAAAGTAAGGGTACATTCTGAAATACATATATTGAAGAACAATATGTACTATGAAATGTAGATAGCACAGCCTGCATTCACTCAACAAAATACCTCACAATATAATTTGAGACGAAAAAAATACTCGTGTTATGCAAATATGCGTGCCCTGCTTGCTGGCAAAACACAAACAAGTTACGTTAAACTCAGATTGCTTTATGGGGGGGCAAAAAAATATTCCACCAAAAAAAGATAAGGTCTAACTGATACACTACAAGGAAAAAAAATCCCGCTGGGGAAGAATCCGGTCCGTGTTTTGCCGCCGCCTGTGCGCCTCGGTAAGATGGCTGTCTGTAGCCTCGTGCTGCTGCTCCCCGCCTCGACCCGCTCACACAGTCACACAACTCAGTCACACAACTCCGCTCCACTTTCTGTCGGGTTTTTACGCATTGTATGGACCCTGACCCATTAAACTAAGCGGCTACGGAACACGACTCTCGAATGGTACCCGGATTCGATCCGGTGCAGAGGTGGGAATGAATCGGCACCGGGATGCGTGGTTCTAAGCTATTCTTTCTATTCAATGGTAGCTTTTGATTGTGCCTGACTCGAGAGAGAGAGCGAGCGAGAGAGGGGGAGAGAGGGAGAGAGTATCATGGCCGCTCAGGTCGCCACTCTCAACACTAGCCCGCCTTCAGAGCTAAAAAAGCCGGATCGAGAACCGAAAGAGGAGTCGGTACCGGGGGAAAAACAGACGGATAAGAAACCCTCGGGGTTAGACGGCGGATCCCCGGGCCGTGGAGACCTGCAGGACGGGGCCGACGGAGGAAATGCAGGGGGAGGAGGGGAACCCGAGATGAAGAACGGGAATGGGAACCCGCCCAGGCCTAATAATAATCAGAATGATTCCATCGGACCGGATGGGAATAACCACCCGGGTATGGTTCATCACCACGGGTCCGCTTTCCCTCCACCTTCGTACGGATACAGTCAGCACTACGGTCGGGCCCCTTTTCATCAACATGGCGGACAACAAAGCCCTGGCATGGCAGCTGCTGCAGGTCCGGCCGTGCAGTCGAGCAACATGATCGACCCGTATCAACCCAACTCGCACGACCATGGATTTTCTAGCCACCAGTTTAACAACTACAGCCCCTTCCCAAACAGAACTCCCTATCCCGGCCAGGGATACGGCATGAACTCCCCACGCAATACCCAGGCGCCGACGGCTGGGGGACAGCCAGCCAAGCAACAACCAGCGGGAGGACCCACAGCGATGGCTGGATCTTACAACAATCAGAGATATAACATGGGGAACCCTCAGCCCACATCCACCCCGACACTTAACAAACTCCTAACATCCCCCAGTTCGACCCGGGGGTACCCCAACTACCCGCCCGGGGACTACAGCGGTCCAGAAGGCGCTGCTAAGGGACCGGCAGACATGGGCAGCAGCGGTGGCGGCGGCGGTCCGTATGGAGGCAGCAACCCGGCCTGGCCACAAAGAACCCATCACCCGCCGCCTATGAGTCCGGGAAGCGCCGGGCCAGCCCTCGGTAGAAACCAGGTAAACACAAACATGTTCCGTACTCGGAGTGTTGTGTGTCCTCATGGTTCTCTTGTACTGGTTCTCAAACCCAGCAGGCCAGCCATTGTCTATTGGGTAGTTAGACTCTAAAATGGCTGCCTCTCGTTTTTTTTCTCCCCCCTTTACACCAGTCCACCAAAGTGCTCTTTTACGTTTATTTGCGGGCGAATTCACGGGGTTTAATGGTGTCACACCACGCACATATCGCCTGTAAATTCGGTGAAACGGCGTCCAGGTAGCAGAAGGCCCGGCTTTAAAGGGTGTAGGTGTAAATACACTGTAGGGGCAACGTCTTGTTTTTGCGCGATCGCTTGCACGTACGCACACACCAAAAACACATTGAAATTGAAGGCGTTTTTTGCCCCTCCACATGTAAGTATACGCGACACACTTGCCCCTAAAGATGGTTCTTTAGCCATTGCGCACAACTGCACAATGAAACGGCGTGTTTAACTTTTATTAATGCGAGTGTGAAGCGCTAGATGCTGGATGTGTTGCAGTTGTGGTGTGGATTGGGTGAGTAGTGCATGACATGTCGAATCAGTCCGTGGGATTAAGAAATATGGGATATCTGGTGCGGATAATCATAAAATAAATGCAAACTGGGAACCAAAAAAAAGGATGAAAATGTGTTCGTAAGGGTGTAGGCGTTGCGTTTTGTAGAAGTTGCTTATTCCCTCACATTGCACGGAGCCTGTGTAAACGGTGGCCTTAGCGAGATGAGTAAGTGACTGCAGTGTGCGTATTGCTTTGCTCTGGGATTTGAATTGTGGAGGTAAAATCCTTCTGTCAAAGCCAAGAGACAGTTGGTCTTGGGTTGACATGCGAGCTGAAATGTGATTGGCTCGGCATCCGGAGCTCATGGCCATTAATAATTACATGTGGTTTAACGCCACGGTGGCTGATGTGAAAACAGCATTAACTCCCCAGAAGTCCAACATGTAGTAGTGTTCACTCCTATTGGTAATCTTTTTCCCCTTACCCCTGTTTCCCATACATTCATATTTACGTATTGGCACGTTTTAGATAATTTACTAATGAGTCTTGGTATTATACATATTATTAAATATGTGTGTGATCTGTCAAATCTATCTAATCCAAACTGCTCATGGTATAATTGATTATACTTTTAACACCCACCATACAATCACAAGACTATTAATCACACATGTTGTGACCTGATAGGTTAAATATGCATTGTATTTGATGACCCAAAGAAATTAATCAAATATACTTAATTTATACATTCGTTCATAATATGAGTAGCAATTGCCATGGTTAATTGGGAATTTATATTTATCATATAATTTCAAACCGCACAGGTCCATTTTAAATCCCCATTAATGTATTCACAGTAAAGACAACATTGTCTTTCAAAGCTTTATCCATTTACAGTAACAAGTGTGACATGCATGTCATACTGTAGGCTCTCTTTTGTCTAGCCATCACAGCCAAAGGCAAATGAGAGCAGCCCTGCTTGCGAGGCAGAGGTTGAGTGTGTTGCTGTGTCTGGCATGCCACAGAAGTTTTACTATGTGGCTGCAAATAATTCCCCCCCTAGCCCTCCCCCCAAGCCAATCAGAACACAGTCCACCATCTCTCACCAGCCAAGGGAGTTCCCTCTCTGTCTTATGCAGATTAGCCATGTGCTCTTCTTATTTATTTCATTTTATTATCTTGGATCTGGCAAATGTCACGTAGGAGGACTTTGCATACAGTACTATTTGTAAAGGCCATTATTCAGCAGAGACGCCTCTCGGCTCCTAAGCATAACATGCAGGTGTGATGTGCTCCATCCGCAATACTCCAATGAGCTGGTGAGGCTGGTTGAATGTGCAATGTCCCGGTCCAACAATGTCCTGATTCTCTGCAGGCCGCCCGTGATTTCACAGATATACAATTCAATAAAACGACGCAGAGTCAAAGACCCCATCGCTTCTCGGCGTGTCCCCCCCCCTCCACGCGTGCTGATTTTCTGATGGTAACGAACATGGTTTCCTGCACGCCGGGCGATGGCCTGCGACCACGCCGTGTTCCCTGTCAGGCCCAGGCCGCTCTGCTCTGGTGTCATTCATTCTGAGCCAAAACTACCGTCTCCCTGTACAGGCGGGAAAAAAAAAAAACCCAAAGGCAAGCTTGGCCTGGGATCAAAACAGGATCCCAGCTGGGATATGTTTAAGAGTGGGCAGGCTGCCCTCTATTCTAAAGTAGAATTATGTGTGTTTATAGAACTCTGTTGAGGACTTAAACTATGGCATGACCCCAAGAAAAACCCTTATGGGCATGGGAAATGTAAAAAAAACCCAAACCAAAACAAAAAAACCCCCAAACATTACCATGTCCTATGAATGTTGAAGCATGGTTTAGCCTGCCAATGTTTTGCTTTTGTCAATCAAGGAAGACTCAAAGCGGCTTGACTCTTGTTGTGAAAATCAACTGTATGCACCTTTCTAATGTGTGTATGTTCACATGGTGTCTCCGCAGCCTCCTGGTCCAATGGACCCCATGGGGAAGATGCGAGGCCAGCCGTACGGAGCGGGAAGTCCGTATTCCCAGCAGCCACAGCAGGGGCCTCCCACCGGGCCCCAGCAGGGACCAGGGTACCCCGGCCAGGCGTACGGGCCTCAGGGTCCACAAAGATACCCAGTGGGGATGCAGGGCCGTGCTCCCGCTGGAATGGGCGGCATGCCTTACGGACCACAGGTGAGCCTGTCGGGTCCCAGTATGGGAACCTTCTGTTTCAGTTTGTGTTCAGCACTGGGCTTATTCTCTCTGTCTCTCTGTCTGTCTCTCTCTCTCTCTCTCTCTCTCCCTGTCTCTCTGTCTCTCTCTCTCTCTCTCTCTCTCTCGTGCTCTGCTCAGATGGGATCCTATGGCCAACAGGGACCAGGAGGTTATGGGCCTCAGTCCCAGGCCCAGTACTACGGCCAGCCCGGCCAGGCCCCTCACCCTGGGCAGCAGCAGACGCCCTACGCCCAGCCCCCCTCCGGACAGCAAGGTGGGCAGACGCCTTACCCGGGGCAGCCCCACCCGCCGCCGTCATCCGCCGCCCACAGCCAGGGAGCGCCGCCCTATCAGCAGCCTCACATGCCCCCCCAGGGCCAGGGGCCGCAGCCAGGGGCCTCCCAGGGGCCACCGCAGACGCCGTATTCCCAAGCTCCCGCGCCCCAGTCCGGCCAGTCCCCCTACCCCCAGCAGCAGGGGCCTCCCAGCCAGGCGCCCTCCGGCCTGCCCCCCTCGCAGGCAGGCTCTCAGGCTCCGGCAGGGCCCCAGAGCCAGTCTAGCTACCCAGGGGCCACGCAGGGGCCTCAGCAGCAGCAGCAGCCATCGCAGCAGCAGCAGCAGCAGCAGCAGCAGCAACAACAACAACAACAACAACAACAGCAACAACAGCAGTCCTCCTCCCAGCAGCAGCAGCAGACCCCCAGTCAGTCCCCACAGCAGCCGCCAGGACATGGGCCCCAACACCCACCCCAGGGCCCATCAGCAGCGTACCCCCAGAACCCTGCCTCTGCTCCTCCTCCTCCTCAGCAGCAGCAGCAGCAACAACAACAACAGCAACAGCAGCAGCAGCAACAACAACAACAACAACAACAGCAACAGCAGCAGCAGCAGCAACAACAACAACAACAGCAGCAGCAGCAAGCACAACAGGCTTCTTACCAGCGTTTTCCCCCTCCACAGCAGCCCCAACAGGTACGCCAATCCCTAGCCGTTCTCGGCCTCTCTCTCTCTCTCTCTCTCTCCCCCTCGGCTACAGGTGTACAGGTGTGCAGGTGTGTAGGTGTACAGGTGTGTAGGTGTGCACCTCGGAGCGTGTTCCGTTGTTTTCCGTGAGGTGGGAGGACTCTGTCTCCCCTCCGTCCTCCACTAAACATCCAGTACCAGCCTCCCAGTCCACTCAGACGGTCCTCTTGGGCTTTTTCCGCTGGCAAGGCTTTAGATTGACCTATTGTTCCTTTTTCTTAAATGCCAAATTGTCACACGCTTTCTTTTATGCCCCCCATTTCATAGAAAAACATGGAGTAAGTATTATGCAATGTGGCTGCCATTAAGTCTAAATCAGAAAATGTCATAATCTGGAGGGATGCGTCCATTTTTTTCCGGCCGATAAAGATCAGCAATTTAGATTTTATGGTGAAATACTGGGGCTACCTGTATGAAAAGAAAACGCAGGGAAAGGGAATGCCGTTCTCCAGTGAGATGCAAGCTGGCTATTATCTTTTAATCTTATGGTACTCTTATGAGATGGATGAAACGGCCTATATGTCTATGGTTAAGTGTAGCCTACCTTTCATTGAGAGTCGGGGCAATTGAAAGGGGAATTATGTTAAACGCAAGAACAGCATACATTTCTTCAGTGACTGAAGTTGACCGGCCAATCACGCGCATAGGGTGTACATGGGCTGATGATGATTGCCGACCGGTGCATCCCTCATAATACACAAATACTGTTTGTGTATAAAGCAGCCAAATAAACAAAAAACATAGCTTTTATATACTGATTTCAGAGGCGTTTTTTGGAGTAGAGAGGAGCCCAAGTCCCTCCTGGTTACTCTGTCCCCCGTGGGACTTTATCTCGTGAAAAAAAAAAAAATAGCACATCTCCATCGCAGTCTAAGGCGAGAGACGTGCCGAGCATTACGCGCACCACGGCCTGACAACGCGGAGGATCATTTTGGTCAAGAAAAGCCGCGGCTTTTCACCATCCCCTCGTCTCGCTCGGCACACGCCCTAATGGGTTTTACCCAGTGAGTGCCGGTCCTTTCATCCACAGGCCCCAGCAGCACGGAGGCGTAGGACGAGATCCCAGTGAGAAACACGCCGCCGTTAGTGTTTCACTTCTGCGGCTCTCGGTAGCCTGGTGGAGACGGGAGAGCAAAGACGTCACTCGGGCTTCTTTTTGGATGTTCGGTCTCTCTCTCGCCACGTATTTTCACCGTGTTGATCCGTCTACGGTCCGGCGGTCCAGCTAAACGGGAGAGAGCCGGGGCTCTCTGTTGCTGCAGTGTAAACCTCCCCAATATTTGTATTTGTATTTTATTCCCCCTGTTTTTCGGTGTGTTTTGGTGTCAACACAATAAGAGTACACCATGTTGTCTGAGGCTCAGAGAGAAGCTCTGTGTAAACAACTAGTAAATTGGAGCTGCGTTCTGAGGGGGGTGTGTGTGTGCGCGTGTGTTTGTGTGTGTGTGTGTGTGTTTTTGTTAGTCTTGGTCACATGGCAAGGCTACCGCTACACGCTGACTCAGCTTACATCCTACAAACCTTGGTAACCATGACAACCCTCTAGCACTAATGTTGCACTCTTCATACTTATTTATTTATTTGTGTATTGAAGGATAAATAAGGACATATTTGTGGGCTCGGCTGAGTTTTGATTCGGCTCCAGAGCCCGCTCGCTTCGGGAGCCCTTCTGATAAAGCGCCTGCAGGATTGAAGAATTTAAATAAAATCATTTTGTCTGTTGCCAAGCCAATAAAGGGAAGGGGATTCTATTGTTTCGCTGGCAAATTGTACATTATAGACGCCGGGTCCGTTCCGGAAAGCCAAGAGAACGAGTGTGGAGTAGTCTATGCTTGCATCTTTCACATGCTCAAGTCATTTACATTTAAATATTCATATATAAGCTCTTAATACATTCATACATAATGTGGTGTTAAATTGTCAAATTCAGATTGGCTGTAACCGCTGTAACAACTCCGTTTAGTTAAATAACATCCTTTATGTCAGACTTTTATCGTTTTTAGAATTCTGAAGCCTACTCAAGCGCGCTTTCCCTCGCCCGTCTCCCGCAGGATCTGTCCGGCTCCCTGGACGACTTGCCCGTGGGCACGGAGGCGGCCATGAGCCCCGGGGTGAGCACCCCCGGCGGGGTGAGCACCCCGGGGGTGTCCAGCAGCCAGGGGGACCAGAGCAACCCGCCCTTCTCCCCCCACACCTCCCCCCACCTTCCGGGCATCCGCGGCCCCTCCCCCTCCCCGGCCGGGTCGCCGGCCAGTGCCGGCGCCGCCCGCAGCGGGCCGCTGTCTCCCGCCAACATGCCAGGTAGGCCCCCCCCCCCCCGCCCTCTCGTTCAGTCTTCTCCCGGAACCGGGTCGCCGGTGTCGGGTCGGTGCGGAGGCCGCAGTGGTACCGGGTGAGGGCTAGCTGACCGCAGGCCCACACCGCCTCACTGTATTGTTTTAGGTAAATACGGCGGTCGGTGGCACCTTTCTGACCAATGTTCAGGATTGTTTGTAGGCTTTTAATTATAGAAACATCAAAGCCCTCACGTTTAATTACCTTTCTTTTTTTCCGGTAATGCCGCTTGAAGTCCAAACACGCAGGGATCTCTTGTGGGTTACCCTCTCGTGACTCTGGACCGAGACCGGAATCTGTGTGTTTGTCAGGCAGATATTGGACGCGCGCTGTTTTCAACTCTGCTGCAGCTTGATGTGCTCATTCAGAAGCAAACCAATTACAACCCTTGTGTAGCTCAAGTGCACAAGTTCCACATGTACAGCTCGAGTGCCCTAGTCCTCAAAGTCCTTAAAAATTGATAGAACATTAAACGACGGTGATTTAAAGGTGAAATAAAGGCTGGACAAAAGGTTAAATAAGAAATGCCCGACAAGTAGATGGATGTGGAGGCAGAGCTCAGTTTGTTTGTTCCAGATGCATGGTGCATAAAAGCTATTGAAACTTCACAAAAACGAGTGAAGCACCGAAGATAATTCTTTGCGAACCTCATTCAAACCTAGTAACCCTGCCAGTGGTGATTATCCCTAATAATGACACCCAAAACTACTGGGCTCTGTCCACCCATACATGAACTACAACCCCCATGCTCACCCAAACGACAACTCCCATGCTCAGGGACCCAGATGCCCCCCAGGCCATCGAGTGTGCAGTCAGACGGCAGCCTGCATCCCTCCATGAGCCAGTCTCCCATGGCCCAGGACCGAGGTACAACCCCTCCCCCCCCCAAAAGAAAAGCTCTGTCTGCATATGTTGAGATATCGAGTGGTGTTTGTATGTTGCCGTGTTTGATTATGGCCACATGATATGGATCACATATTTCAGAAAACTGTGATATGGCTATTCAGACATTCCAAATGTCTTGCTTTGATGCAACCCGAATCTGTGACATCATCTCCGAGCCACTCACCCCCTGCTCTCATTGGTCCATCAGGGTTCATGCAGCGGAACCCTCAGATGCCCCCCTACGGTTCCCCCCAGTCCGCCTCCTCTCTGTCGCCACGCCAACCCTCCGGAGGACAGATGCATGCTGGGATGGGCCCCTATCAGCAGAACAACTCCATGGGAGGGTACGGGCCCCAGGGGGGCCAATACGGACCCCAAGGTGAGGCGTCTAGTTTTATATCTATATAAGATTTGGTTTTTATCACTGCAATCACATGATTGTCTTGTACATTCAAATAAATGTACATTTTAGCAGCAGATAAAATACGTACTTTGGAATTGCTGCATTTTTCACTCAGAAGTTTCCTCCAAAGGTGTGCAAGTGGGTTTTCCCCCCACTAGGAGCCAAACCTATGGAATATGTCTGGTACTCCGACAGGAATTGCATTCTGTAGCTCGTTCCCTCCCTCACTCTGGTGCAGCTATTAATAGTGGTGGAGCAGAGAGTCAGCTGACGTAGCGCAGCCCAGACCGTGACGGAGGTTCGGAGCTCAAAGCATAGCTGCGCTGCACGCTGTAGGAGCAGATAATTTGCTCCTCTCACCGTTCATCCAGATGCCCTCCCTATCTGGGGCTCATACCAGCTCCACCATATGTGCATTTTGAACGCAAACTGCTTCTTTTTTTTTTTTTTTTCCTAGCCATGACGTTTGCACTTAAGTTAAAGCTAGGGTAGGCAATTTGGAGAATACCAGCAAGGGTAAGCTAGATTTTGAAAGTACCCAACCGAAAAAATCCCAACCCTCCCTTCAGGCCTCTCTCCAAAGCCACTCCCCCAAAACACGTGACCGGCTGGCTAGCTTCTAGCAGTAGTTCTGCCTGGTGGAATGACTCGGGTCATTCACCATGAGGGAGTGAGCGTGCGCAGGTAGCCCAGGAGGGTTGGGAGTCAAGACAAGCCATCTGATCATTTAATTTGGGCAGAATTAATTAATTGCGATGGGATTATTGCAGGCATGCCACATCCAGATATTGGATTTTTCCCTCGTTTTGTCAGCATTTGATTTATTGATTGCTGTCAGGATGTACAGAGAATTTCCACATGTATGACCCAAAAGACTTCTCAAATAAAGTGCCTATGCCAGCTTTTAACAACGTCACCCAGAATGCATTGTCATACTTTTTGCGGCAAAGAAATGGCTAACGCCAACCAATCTGATTCTTTATTCCTAGGTTACCCCCGGCAACCTGGCTACAGCAACATGACTAACGCCAACTACCCCGGGCCGGGCGTCGGCCCCATGAACCCCATGGCCGCTCAAGCCGGAGTGCCACCCTACTCGGGGATGCCTCCCGGTCGCATGCCCCCCGGGCAGATGGGGGTGCGCCCCTATGGCCCCAACATGGGCCCCAACATGGGACCCAACATGGGTCCCACCATGGGCCCCAACATGGGCCCCAACATGCCCCCTAACATGGGGAACATGCCCCCTAACATGGGGAACATGCCTCCTAACATGGGCAACATGCCCCCGCAGGTGGCCTCAGGGATGTGCCCCCCGCCGGGCCTGAACCGGAAGGCCCCGGACGCCGTGGCCATGCAGCACGCCGCGTCCAACTCCATGCACAACAGGTGGGCCCGCGGCAGAACCCCAGAACCCGAGTGACCCGGTCCTCAAACCAAGCCAGGCGAAGCGACACATGTGCAAATGATGCCTGTTAATCACTGTTTCTAGATCTAAACAGACTGCATGGTTGTTCCTCCCCTTTGTCAAAGTGTCAACGACCCTGTTGGATTTAAGAGGAAAAGAACAATGATGAGGGCTATTGTGTTTACTGGCTCGTATATCTGTGGAACCTGTTCCTCTCACCGCTAGAGCAGTAGCACTCTGCTTCACGCCACACACTTCATTGTTACCAGCATGCACCCCACCGCTCCACCACCGTAGTCTTGCGCTGTACTCGGTCACACAGCGCAGTGTGACCGCAGGAAAGAAAAGACGAATGGGTTTTCGACTGGGTTTAATCGAAACGTCCTTCCTCCGCAGGATGCCCGGGTACCCCAACATGCCCCCGGGTATGATGGGCTCCGGCCCTCCATACGGCCCCCCCATGAACAACATGTCCGGCATGATGAACCCCCAGGGGGGCTCCCCTTACCCCATGGGCCCCAACATGGCCAACAATTCCACTGGCAAGTTCCACACTGACATGATCAATCCACCCCTTTTTTGGCGGCTTGGGTAACTGCTGCATATCACCAGTAAAGTGCCAGGTCTCCTCTCTCGTAAAACTGAAACGACCATAAAACTGCTGTGTGTGTGTGTGTGTGTGTGTGTGTGTGTGTGTGTGTGTGTGTGTGTGTGTGTGTGTGTGTGTGTGTGTGTG
>JAOPJK010000130.1:1553590-1563593 GCA_027123565.1 Phycis chesteri
CATAATAATAATAATCATAATAATAATATCCACAACATAAAGTCACAAAATGAAGTCAGCAAATGTCAAATTTATTACATTATCTTTTCAAATGTACAATCTCTAAGAAATCTTTCAGTGATGAAAACTATAAAAAAAGAGCCATTTCACTTTAGCTTTCAATATATGCATTTCAAAATCTACACACCCAGACTGTACAACGGACAACAACACACAGACACACACACACACACACACACACACATCAAGGCACACCAGGTATATAGTGCATCACATGGATTACTATTTACAGACAAAAACGTTCCCATACGTGGAAACACATATACAAACTTTTAAAAGGACAAGCCTTCCCCACTTCCCGACAAACATAAAATATCACATGTTGAATCTTCTTTAGTAGCCGACAAGAGGTTGTCGTTTCCTATTAAATGTTTTAATCAACAGAAAAAAACGACACTTTAATTAGCAGTCAATTAAAAGTCTAGTTAGACGTCATAAGTAGTTGTCTCTTAGCGCGTTGTCATTTGGTCCCGTGGTGAGAAGGGGCGGAGCTTAATACATCGCAGATGTATTATGTGTTATATTTTATTCTTTACTTGCTTCGAAGATGTGTGACAGTGGACAAATACTAACTTTTACTAATTTGACATTGTAAACTGCAACACATGTACTCTCCCTGCATACGTAGTGGGATACATCTCAAAACTCTTCGATGTACAGTATTTTCATTCTTAAAAGTCTTCAGTTATATTTAAAATTTCATATCAAGCTCCTTTAGAAAAAAAACACAGCAGGTTGTCTGGTGACGTGGGTGATCTGGTGCAGGTGAGAGACGACATTCAACTCTTGCTCATTTAAAATATAAAAACATCAACACCGAACCACCACCACCACAAGACTGTCAGGTTTTCAGCCGTGCCCAAGTTACCACCCTACTGACTAATATCAAAATGGTGTACTGCTATCAGTAACCCCAGCAGAACAAAGTCAATCCCTGACGTTATTGCCTGAAATAAATTGTAATAAAAAAAAAAGGTTTTCCCCTCATGAAACGTTGCGACGCACGCCGGCCCCGATATACTCCAAACAAACGTGAAATTGGCATGTTCCCGTTGGCTGTCAAACTGCAGACAACACGCGGTGATTCCAACACATACAATATGGCCGCTGTGACTTAAGGGGGCCCGAGCGATCAACGAGCGCCATGCAGTGTGCAGTCGATTCCTTCGCAAACCTGCCGTTTCAGTCGGTGTCCCGACGCAACTTTCAATGCTGCTTTAAGTACACCGGACACCGGGGCTTGGTGTTTGCGTGGCGACACTGAGCGTGAGTCAGGCCTCCGCGACCTCGTTGACCTTCTGCTTCCCGTTGACCTGGAAGTGGTTGCCGCCGCCGGCGACCGCCCTGCGGATGATGAAGCGCGGCCGTCCGTGGGCAAAGCCGCCGCCGCCGCCGCCACGCCCTCGGCCGCCCGACAGATGTCGCTCGCCCTCTCTCTCGCCCTCTCTCTCGCCCTCACGGTCGTCGTGCTGCGAGACCAAGTAGAAGCAGATCTGGTGTTAGTGCGGGAACTGTAATATAGCACTACATTTTGTACTGTACTATTGTACTATACTGTACTACGGTATTATAATGTAATATAGCATATGTACTGTGGTACTGAAATAAAATAAATAAAGGGGCATTTAGCAAAGCGACTTACAATCAGTACATTTGTGGGGTTCGACATGTGGACAGTTGGGAGGGGGGGGGATCAAGGGGATCGAAACGCCAACCCTACGGTGAGTGGACGACCCGCTGTGTCCACCCGCTCTACCCACTGAGCTACTGCCGGGTACACCATAATACACTGTACTATACTGTACTGTGGTACTGCACAGCCTAATGTGTACTATACTGCCCTATGGAGCCCCATAGCGTGATGTCTAATATTACTGTGCTACGAGGTTCTTTCTCCTACCAAGTAGTAGTTCTTGCTCTTGGGAGTAAACTCTGGATCCCAGTCTTCGCTCTGCGTCGCCGCGGTCAAGGGCTTGCTATGGATGCCGTTTCCATGGTGATTCCCCCGGTTCCAGCCCCTCCCCCGAACAGTGAACTGCTGCAATTTCAAGAGAAGAAGAATTGCTGACACCTTGGAGGACCAACAGAACAGACCCGATGAAGGTCAAACACGTGTCATCTAGTGGTTAGAATCAATATCAACAATATATAAATATGGTTTAATCCTGTGTCATTATATAAACCAAATTAATTCTCAATTATTTAGTTTCAGTCATAATTGTTAGGTACTGATAAAGGTTACAAGTTCCGTGGGACAAATGGTGTAAGGCTGAGCTATAGCAAGATAAAAGAAAGTCAAAGTCAATGTCAATGTCAATAATTGTGTCACAGACTGAACTGTGTGTAACCAAAATTGTGATTTTCCATAGCTGAATACTGCTGATGTCATATTTCTGTTGGCCTCTAGAGACAGCAAAAACACAAATGGCATTGTCTGTGACATCTCCTTTGACTAAATAGTTCAGTATGAAAACCACTGATTCAACAGCCCGGTAGTAGTCAGTCTTTAAGGAATAGTGACGATTCTCCTTTCACATGAAAATTCCTAAGATTGTTCAAAGAAAACATCTTCTCAACGTACGAATCCTCCCCGCGGGCGCCCTCTCTCGGCGGGTCCAGGGAAGTCTCTCTGGGCCAGGCGGGTCTTGCTGAAGTCCTGGTCTCCGGACCGGCTCTGGGCGGAAGGATGGCCCTCCTGCTGGGACTCACCCGAAGAGGAGGAGGAGGAGGAAGACGAGGAACTGGAGCGAGAACGTTTCTTCTTACTTTTCCTGAGGAGGCACAGACAGAGGAGCTCCTTAATGGGCGGGAGGGAACAGGGCTGAGCGGCGCTGCGAACGCCACGTCGCAGAACGCTTGGTCCGAAGCGGAACATACTTGGACTTCTTGTGACGCTTCTTGGACGATTTTTCCGAACTTCTCTCCTTGCTGGGGGCCGGGGGCTCCCCCGGACCCCTCTCCTTGTCCTGATCACAGTCCTGCTCGCCGACAGAGGTCTTTTTGCGACGCTCGATGTCCAAGCGGAGGTCAGACGAGTCCCCTTTCATGGCTTTCTCTCCCCCGTCCTGAGCAGAAAACGAGACAGAAGAAGGCGTTGTGGACCTCCGGTCTGCAGGACGGTTCGGTTCCTTTGTACACGTGTAACGACGGAGGAGACGTTTGTAGAATGTTTGGGAGGGAGACGAGGAGTGTGAGGTCGGAGGAATCTCCCCGCGGCTCTAAGCGACAAGCGAGGACAGAGGTGTTTGAGTTGGTTGATTTCGCCGACGGGGTTTTCTAGTGTCGTCTTTTGTCAGTGTTGTTACCATGCACAGCGATAATCAGAAAGACAGTTAGATGGGAGAGGAGCCCAGATGCATTTTGGGGCCGCTTGTTGATAAATTCTGTTCCTTATCCGGAGAAGAATAATACTTACTATGAACCTCCAGAGTCCTTCGAACAGCTTGGGCACAGGAGCAACTCTCGCTTCCATTATCGATCTCAAAATATGTGATTGATTAGCCTTGCAGTGCCCAGGCAGCCACACTTTAAAGAACGTACGTAGAGGGGGGGGGGCGCACAACTCACAACATACTCAATGAGTTTGACTCCCTCAGACTCTGTGCGTCTAGTCGGCGGTCTAGTCAGCCGCCTACAGACATCAGGCTGGCTCACCCGCTGGGGTCTGGGTGCTCTGTTTTTTCACCCCCTTTATGCTTCATACTGCAAAATGTTTGGTCACCTTGTAACTGCCCTCCTCCGAGCTTTTCATGGCCTCAAAGAGATGAGAGTGTTTCTTAAAGGCACTTGGAGAGACATCTATTCTCCTGAGTGGGGGAAAGGGAAAGTTCATGATTAATCAAGTCGGTTGAGTTCCGGGACACAATCTTAGATAACAACACAAACGAACAAATGATTGAATGAACAAACGCTCAGCTGAATCACCTGACCTCCACCAACCACACCCCATCGACACACAAAGCCAAGACGCTTGTTTGTTTTTGTTTTTTTTCAGGTGAGCAGGCAACACGCCCACCTGACCTTTGACCTGGTACCCAGCCGAGGTGAGGCCACACCTCTCAGAGCGGTCGTAGGTCAAGCTACCTGTGTATCTCGGGACTCTTCCTCCTCCTCTCCTCCTGCTGGGCGGCCTGTCGCTGGTAGGTAGCGAAGCGCTCGCTAAGACTTCCTCCTGACGTTGGGAAGTACTGGGCTGCAAGGGAGGTCAGAGGTCAAGTTTAGCATTATCTACTTAGCATGCTACTACTTCAGATGTACAGTAATGGATACACGCGGTGATGCAGCTGTGTGGAAGCTGTGAATTGTGTCTCATTTTGAAGAGAGGGCCTTTGAGAGAGTCCAGCAGTGATGAACTAGTGAGAACACAGAGAGAGCAATAGAAGAGAGAGAGAGAGAGAGAGAGAGAGAGAGAGAGAGAGAGAGAGAGAAGGGAGAGAGAGAGTAAAACAGCAAGCAGAGGGGGAGGAGAGAGAGGAGAGCGCGGCGCCAGCGCCCACCGTTGACGTGGTGTACGATGGTGAGGATGTGTTGGGTGAAGAGCTCTGAGGGGCTCCTCTGGACCCTGCTGGTCTCCACGTGTTGGAAGATGGAGCGGAACTCCTGCTCCTTCCTGCAGGACTGCACCAGGTCCTGGGACAACTGGCGCTCCCCCGCCAACACATCCGATGAGCTGCAAACCAGGAGCGCCCCGTTGCATATTAGCACAGGGACCGTTCAAACGCCGGGCTGCTGTCAAAACCACCCCTGGAGGTCTGGAGGTAACGTACGCCACAGTCAATCTAGACCAGCGTTTAGTTCTCGTCCAGACAGAATGTCTCGCGGAACCATTCTCATGTCATGCGCTTAGCGCATACGTCACTGGTCATCAACCAATATCAAGGGAGGTCTTCTGTGTTCTTGTGGCTCACCTGGGCATCCTGTCCCTCAGGAAGTCCATCACTACGCTGCACTTGGCCTCCCTGGAGCCGGAGGGAGAAGACACAGCTCCCTCTCCTCTGAACATCTCCCTGACGGAGGTGCTCTGGGCGGGGGGGGAGAGGTTTTGCGTCTCCATCCTCTGGAACCTCCCGGGGTCTTTCTCCGGGGAGAACCCCGGGAGCTTGCCCCCCGGGGTGTCCGGGTCCTCCGGTCTCTGGGAGCAGTACACCTGTATGAGGTCGGGGCGGTTCTGGCCCACGAGCGGCCGGCGCCCAGAACTCTCCCACTGACTGAGGCGCTCCTCAAACACGGCGAGCGCCGAGGTCTTAACCTTCGCCTTGCAGGGCTCCTCCCCTTTCTGGGGCCTGACGCGGAGCTCGCCTTCCTCCTCCCCCTCCCCCTCCTCATCATCCTCCTCGCGATGGTCTCCGCCACACAGAAAGGGAGAAGCTCTCAAGAAGCTGCTCAGAGACATGTCAGTGCGGGGGTCGCTCGCTCTGCGGCGTGGCGCCGGGTTCGAGCTGCAGCCGCCCGTCTTCCCGTTGGCCACGCCCTCCGCCGCGACCGGACCGCCCCCCGCGGCCTCACCGCTCGCCTCAGACCCCTTCCCCCGACCCGGCCCGGACCCGTTACTCTGCTCCTCCAAGAACCTGAACAGATAATGTGCCTTTATGAGTTCAAGCGTCAATACGTTAAACACCAGAGACATATTATAATACCATATGTATAAAGAGGCTTTCCTTTGTTTATTATTATAATAATAAACAAAGGATAATATAATATAAACTGCAAGTTAATCTTCTGAGCGACAGACTAAATAATATCTGGCGCAACATGTGATGCCAGGCGGTCGTGCAAATGGGCCCATCTAGTATTTATTGGTCTTTTCCCCCATTCTTATTTGAGTCTGTTATGACGACCACCACATGTTCCCAGAGGGCAAAGCGGGAAGGAAAACGAGGAAAATACCAAACGAACGTGTGGTTTGAGAATGAAACGAGAGCTGGACTTCTGAGCAGCGAATAAAAGAACAAAAAGCACATGAAAATAATTACGGCGTAAATCAGGCTTCATTCCTATACGTCGAAGCTCAAACTCAAACTATCCTCAAAAAAGACCATTTCAGTTCCAGTTTGTTCAGGATTAAAGCGATTAAAGTCTTACTTTCTGAAGGCGGCAGGGATGCTGGAACTACCTCCGTCCAGATTGTCCTCTTTAGAGAAGACTCCAAAACCAGAAAACATGGCTTTGGGGCTCTTTTGAGGTGGGCTTTTGTTTCCCACTCCTTGCCAGGAGGGGGCGCCACTGTTGACCCCGCCTGTTGTCGTATTTTTGGCGGCAGGGCTGGACTGGTCAGCAGACGTGAGAGTCACGTGACCGTCATCGGCAGAACATTCTGGTGGACTAGACTTCTTAAGGCCACAGCTCCAGCCGGTCAGACCGCGCCACTTTCCTCCGTCAGAGCCATCTTTAATATCTCCTCCTCCCACCTCCTTCCCAGCCTCCACCTCCTCCTCCTCCTCCTCCTCCTCCTCCTCCTCCTCTCCTGCCTCCTTGGACGGCGGTTGCTCCTCCTTGCCGTTTGAGCTCGAGAGGTTCTGATTGGCCAGCTCCGAGGTGGCACTCTGCTTGGGGGAGCACGAGGAGTGGGAGGAGGAGGAGCGGTGTGAGCGCCTGGACTTGGGCGAGGAGGAGGAGCGGTCTGAGCGGGGCACGTGGCTCGGGGGGGTCACGCCCGGGCGTTTCCTCGGGCTGGCGGAGCGCCCCCTGGGGTGATACTGCTGCCACTGCGGCTCCTGGTGCTGGTGCTGGTGCTGGTACTGCTGCCGCTGCGGCGGGCATTGTCGGAAGTTCTTCCAGTTGTAGCGGAAGTTGTGATGGTTGTAGCCCCCGCCTCCACCGCCGCCTCCTCCACCAAACCCCCGCTGGAAACGCCCCCGGGGGAAGAAGCCCCGGCCCCGGCCCCTGAAGTGGAAGGGCCTCTGGAAGCCTCGGTGGTGGTACCCCCGGACCTCGCGGGGCCCCGGGGCCCTTGCCTGGTGGCCCTTGGCGTACTTCCGATCGCGGGGTTTGGAGGAAGGGGATCGGGACCTGGAGCGAGACCGGGACCTGGAGCTGAGGAGAGAGGAGGAAATGCTTCGGAAATCCACCCGATACATCCCGACCGGGTGCTTGTCTGGGCAGTGGGTCCTGACATTTGGGTCGAGATCGTGGTGGTCTGATTTGCAGATGGAGTCGTGGCTCATTGCTGATTCATAACCTCGATATTTGATGCCTTATATGGGAAAATGTAGGTGTTACACATGTCCATCAAAGGTCCTGTAGCTATAACAGACTGAGTAATGATTCGCAGCCACAAGCTACTCAACTGTTTGGATGTGCATAAGTCCAGTGGGACGTTGATATTACAGCCAGATGTTGGTTTAAAAGGATGTGTGGGGGAAGCAGATGCATGACAAACTAAGAGGTTGGCGATGCAGGGGGAGGGTTGGGAAAGGCTGGAACCATTACACGGTAGAGAGGAAACACAAGTCATGTTTCAACAGATTGTGAAACTCAGCAGTATATGTTGTCATGAGCTGAGATGATAAAATACAGCTATACTATACAATACCATGCACGCAACAAAGTGTAGAAAATAGAACTAAAAATGCTGGGGTTTTTTTTGGTTTAACCATAAAAAATGCATTATTTCTTATCACATTTCAACAAGATGATTGGTTTAGCGATAGGCCTATGATATACAAGAAATCTAATGAAACTGCTCACCAAGGAAAAATAAAAACACATAAGACTACTTTACTGGATTGGTTCAATGATGCCCCAGGTTCGAAAGTATAAGTGTAATTTCCCAATGAAGGTTACTCGTGGGCTACTGAACTGTGCTGGTTAAATTGTGAGTTGCACAGAAACACGGACAGACAAAGACCACACGACACAATTGAGTGAGTGAGTGAGTGAGTGAGTTAACGTTGCGCTAGGTTCACAGACTTCTACAGTGCAATACTGTGAAAGTGGTCGTACGGTAATTCGATGCGAATTAACAACTATTAAAACGAAATACAATGTTGGGCTAAAGATCGCTCATTCCAGTACCAACCACACGATGTCACTGGTGAATCGCTGAAAAACCGTCCATAGCTCACTGCATATAAAACATTCAGGCTCTATGGTCTACACTGAGGCAGGGTCGCCGGGTTCTCCAGAGTATTTAAAGTTGTATTTAAAGTTCTATTTAAAGTTATATACGACCATCAAACACAAGCATTGCATTATGAAGGCCTACCACTAAACTCGCTGCGTTCACACATCACACAACACCGTTCCATGTGCGTATTCATAATGACAAATACTTTCCGTTTCAATGTGCAATGATTTATTAAACACTACCGATTCCAACTTTAAAACATTTGCATTAAGAAAACGCACTGCGAAATGAACAGCATCCAGTCGTAGTTTGAGATAGATAAAATTAATACTATTTGGACAACAAAAGAATATGTTGTGTTATTCGGAACACCGCATGAATAAATAAAAAAAATCACAACTGTGTAACACAGATATAATAGCGTAAACATAACGGAGCAGCGTCGTCTACTCACCGGGTGCGTTTTTTCATCGGAATAAAGAGGGTTTAAGGACAGCAGCGCATCGAGACGCACGGCGGAGTGAGACCTGAGACCGAGCCTGCTAAGGACCAGTAGCCCGTCCTGTGGTCACATGGGCCGGGAGGGGGAAGCACAGCCCTCCGCTCCCACAACGCCAAGCAGCGGTGCCAACTACGCACACAGCCAGAACTGAAGACTCCACAGAGGCATTATAAGGGATTTGCAGTTTGGAACTATAATAGAACTAAGCTATACACATCTAGCGAGATACAACACATTTTAGACAAGACTAAGCTAATATACTATTTAGCAGTATCAAATTCCAGCAGCCTACTTGGGCTATTATGACTAATTTTAGTTTTATTTTACACACGGACTGTATATAGACGTCATGGAACGTAGGCCTATAGAGTGACCACAAAAAGCACAATCATACTGTGAGGATAGAAATCAAAACGTTGAAAGACCACTTTTCATTTGGTCTTTTCATGGAATAGATAAAGATCACACGTGAAATGTTTCTAATCGTGTTTTTCAAATATGCTGGAGAACGTTTGTTTAATAGGGTGTGCTGGCATGTGTGTGGGTGTGGATGTGGGACTGTGTGTGTTTGTGTCAGCACACCACAGCGCGCCAGTACTGCAGTAGAGACGTCAAACCAGTATGCCAGTGCTGCAGTCGAGACAGTAAACCAGTATGGCAGTGCTGCAGTCGAGACATTAAAGTTATTCGTTTTTTTTTTTTTAAGTATAGTCGTTTTTTGGTGACTCTACGTGACACTCAGCCAGTGGAAGATGTCCCTGCCAAGGAATTTCCATCCATTCTCCAAAGCAAGCCGACAGATTATCTTAATTATTTCCATAAGTCACGAGTTCCCAACCTCGTATAGAAAATAAGGCAGTGAGAAACATTACACTAAAGAGAATAAGTGAATCTATGAACACCCAGACCAGATGAGCCCCATGTCCTGAGTCGACTTCTGCTGCGCAACACAGAGACACGCTAACACCTCGCCGGTGAGCCGCACACAATCACGAGGAGAGAACACGCCACGTGAACACAAAGACACAACACAACAGATCAAGGCAACACAACACAACCCAAGAACAGATCGCTTGGCAACAACAACGCAACTCATCACATGGCAACTCAACAGAAACCCCGCGGCGCCCGAGGTCACCGAGGTCCTACGACCCCAGGTTTACCTGAACCCACGCGCCCACCTGTACCCACCTGTGGCGGTGTTTCCTCGACCTCGACCTGGAGGCGCTCCTGGAGCGGGAGGTGGAAGGAGATCTGGAACGGGATCTGGAGCGGGATCTCGGGCGTGATCTGGAGCGAGATCTGGAGCGAGAGCGGGACTTGGAGGCCGACCTGGTGAGTTTGGACATCGCTGCGGAGGGGCCTCGTTGAGCTGG
>JAOPJK010000130.1:2641459-2653010 GCA_027123565.1 Phycis chesteri
CAGTCGGCTCGAGAGTAGGCACCCCCCCACCCCCCACCCCACCGGGGAGCGAAGCCCCCTTCAGAAAAAAAAGGCATTTGACAAAAGGGAATGCACCGAAATGCATTTAGCTCTGACGGATTAAGGTCTATTTTTAGAGTTTAGCTCTTTGGAAATATTTTATCGCGACGCTTCATGGAGGAGTGATGATTTCGTGGCAGACCGGAGGTTGGGATTAGACATTATTACGGCAGTTATAATCATATCATAGAGATGTGATTATAACCGCGAATAACAACAAATGGGTACCGAATCGATCTAATCTAATGTGAACCGCAACAGTCTGAATACAATCTGTTTATACGTGTTAAGGACGTCAACAGTCTGAATACAATCTGTTTATACATGTTCAGGATGACAGTCAGTACACAGTTGGCGTGTACAGACACAGACACAGACAGACAGACAGTGTACGCCTTATCATCGCGTTGGCGGAGGAGCCGTCGTAGGTCTGAAATGTGTCACCAAACAGTGCACTTCCCAGTGAACCGAGCTGAACCGGTGTGACCACAAGATGCACTCTTGTTTGATGCATCTCGAGATCGTGACGAGTTCAGCTCGGATCACATCAGTTTCGGTTAACAGTTATCTACGGCTGTCAGTAATCTCTGACAGTCCTCCTTAAATTCAATCAACATCATCTCATCAGTGCGTGTGCAAACAGACTGATGATGATTCAAGCGTCCTGCCGGCTGTTGACTTAAGGTCTACGTGACTTCCTTCCCGTGTGTCCGTGCCGGCAAACAGCGGTGAGTCCTGCTGAGCCCCCCCCGGGGCCCCGAGCGTGTCCTCACCTTATCACAGTACAGCTCCAGGTTGATGTCCCCTTTGTTTGTGTGGAGGCGAACGTAGCCCTTCTTCTTCACGTACTTGTAGCGCACGGTGTCGTCGGCGATGGCGTCTGCAGGAGGGGGACAGAGGTCGCGGGTGGCTTAGCCCCTGGGCGCGGCACAAGCAGCGTTGAGAGACGTTGTGGCGGCGGTGACGGGGGCTAACCCACCTGCTTCGTGCACGGTGGCGGGCGTCATGGCGGTGGAGGTGAAGGAGGCAGACACTCGGCCCGTGGAGTAGTGAGCCTGGGGGGGGGGGAACACGGGACAGCGGAGACCCCGCTCTGTTACTACAGGCGTCTGGAGTTTCCCCCCCTGACGTCCGTTTGGTTGTTCCTACTGTTTTGAATGCACCGTCAAAGGGCGTTGAGGCTGTCCCCGACAATACGGACGCTTCACAAGTCAATGTATTATTGTTATCAACTCTTCTTTGAGAATGACATTTTCTGTATATTTTCTATATGTTAATATTCACAATTTGTATCCATTTTATTCTCGTACTGTCCCAAATGTCCTGTCTGTGAAGAATAAAGTACAATCTTATCTGAGACCGCTTCTTTTCACATGTAAAGAGCCAATGAGGCTAACATGTTCGCTGTAAAGGTTGAGATGCATATCCACATGCATGAGCAGGGCGGGTTCAAGCACCTTGCTCAAGGATGCTAACTGGTCACTGGGGTGAAAAACCCAAGACCCAAGAACCTAATTTTCCATAATATATCATCAAAATGCAAAATGCAGTCAGCTTGGTGCCTCGGAGCCCATTTCACATCATTCCGAACCAAACAGAATGTACTTTTCTGATACTTAAGCAGAAGCTGTCTGTTAATCAAAATCTGTTTCCTCACTGAAAAACACCCTGGCTTATTGGAAAAAAAAAGAAAAGTGTGAAGGCGTCTTGTGTTGGGGAACTGAGGAAGGCTTCAACGGTGTTCATTACATCATCGGTTAACAAATGCTTTTTTGGGTTTGTGTTTTCAGAAGCAAATGTCTTCTGGCCGATGCCCTTTTCATTTTCTATATATAACGTGACATTTTTTTATAATAATAAATGATGTAGGTGAATGTACAACCCTTGCCAGTAACCATCTTTTTACCTGCCAGAGTAGAAAAATCTGCCAGCCAAGCGACGGCTGTAATATGTAAACCTGCATTTTTACCTGCCAAATGCTCTAATCCATCCACCACTGACAGGTGGCAGGTATTCATATTGGACTATGCTTGCCACTATTGCTTCAGATCTGTACGGTAGTTAAGTTATCTCAGCTCAGCTTTGTACCTTTTACACGGTCTACGCTTCGCACCAACGAGAGGATGAGTGATGCTCACTGAACGCCCTCTCTGCACCCCAGCGAGAGTCAACTCAACAGACGCTGCTGCCGTCGTCCCAGCTGTAACACACCTAACCGGTTCCAACACGCTGAACAACAAGCAAAAACCACGGTGAGATGATGGTGAGTCAACAGAGCTCTCTGCAGAGAATAATTACTCTGACAGGTTCAATGGAGCACGCGGAAGGCTCTTCACTGAGACTCCAGACTCTAATAAAAGAATTCCGTGCCTGTTTTTAATCGCATATGAGGTCTTCAGTTATATCAACCGGCCCCCAAGTCTAACTAGCATTACCCCAACCGGTCCCCAAGTCCAGCTAGCATTACCCCAAATGGCCCCCAAGCGCAGCTAGCATTACCCCAACCGGTCCCCAAGTCCAGCTAGCATTACCCCAACCGGTCCCCAAGTCTAGCTAGCATTACCCCATCCGGTCCCCTAGCTCAGCTAGCATTACCCCATCCGGTCCCCTAGCTCAGCTAGCATCACCCCAATCGGCCCCATGTCCAGCTAGCATCACCCCATCCGGCCCCCAAGACCAACTAGCATTACCCCAACAGGCCCCCAAGCCCAGCTAGCATTACCCCAACCGGTCCCCAAGTCCAGCTAGCATTACTCCAACAGGTCCCCAAGTCCAGCTAGCATTACCCCAACCGGTCCCTTAGTCCAGCTAGCATTACCCCAACCGGTCCCCTAGCCCAGCTAGCATTACCCCATCCGGCCCCCAAGCCCAACTAGCATTACCCCAATCGGCCCCAAGTCCAGCTAGCATCACCCCATCCGGCACTCAAGACCGGCTAGCATTACCCCAATCGGCCCCAAGCCCAGCTAGCATTACCCCAATCGGTCCCAAGCCCAGCTAGCATTACCCCAATCGGCCCCAAGCCCAGCAAGCATTACCCCATCCGGCCCCCAAACCCAGCTAGCATTACCCCATCCGGCCCCCTAGCCCAATCGGCCCCAAGTCCAGCTAGCATCACCCTATCCGGCCCCCAAGACCAGCTAGCATCACACCATCCGGCCCCCAAGCCCAGCTAGCATTACCCCGAGCGGCACCACTGCTCTCGGATCTGGTGTAGGATTATGCAACCAAAATAAAATAAAAACTGTCAGACAAAAACTGTTTACGTACAGACGGGTGGGGGAGGGGAAAAGGGGATGTGAGAGAGAGACGGACAGAGACAGAGAAGGAGAGAGAGACAGAGAGAGAGAGAGAGAGAGAGAGAGAGAGAGAGAGAGAGAGAACCATAGCCCCTGATGCTCCACACACAGCACTGTCTGTACATTCTTCTGCTCTAGTTCTTGTGATGGAGCAGTTTACCTTGTTTGCTCCGTCTGACCTACATTTCCTGCTCTCTGAGAGGCTGTCAGAGCGCCACCTCACCCTGAACCCCAGCGTGTCAACCCAACACCAGATCAAGCGCAGGGAGGCTACTTTGCGCGGCCTCAAAGTGTCCAAACAAGTCATGTGTGGAGGACACACGAAGAGCAGCAATAACAACTTTCTGTCCTCTCCATTTTCTCCATTACAGTCATTTTAGATAACACGTATATATTTTGGTGATAACTTTTGATCTCGTCCCAGGGCATAAAAACCGAACAAGCGCAATATGTTTTTTTTTTTACTGAGCTTGTTTGCAAAAAGGTCACCGCATGGTTTGCCAATCATGCGGTGCTAATGTGTTGTTGCTCTAGTCAAACCTGACTGACCTCACCTGACACCAGTGCTACTAGTTATGAACCGGCTCTCAGCCAGTCCACCAGAGGACGGAGGAGTATCGACAGTCTCACGCCGTTTCTTATGTCCAGGGTAGCGTTTTTCTTTGTACAATGCTCTGTAAAGGGCATTCTATTATTTTAAAGTGCTTGCTGACCGCTTGCTTCCCTACCCAGAGCAATTCCCCATGTTTTATGAATTTCCAATACTGAAGAAGAACATTTTGAACGGCCTTTGTGGTGTAAAGAGCGCCATCTTCTGGCCGGCAACAATAAAACCTTCCATGAAAACACAGTGTGTTAGTAACAAGCCATGCTATACAGTAGCTGACTTTTGTGGGCGACTAGCTGCTAGAAACCTTATTATATACATTTTACATATAGAGAGAGACCGGGAATTGGGTGGAGAAGAGTGGGACTGACATTGCAGCACAGAACCACAGGCAGGGAATCGAACCTGGGTCACTTCAGGGCGCATTGCCTATACAGTAAGCGCACCACCAAGCCGCTGTCATTCCGCAACCTAAATGCGCTTTCCGCTTTAAAAACGCGCAAGCATTCGGTGCCGTAGCACGACGGCGGCCACCCCAGCTCCACCCCAGCTCCACCCCAGCTCCACCCCAGCCCACCGGCGGCTCCACCCCAGCTCCACCCCAGCCCACCGGCGGCGCCACACGGGGGACGGAGACACACGGCGGCTGCTTACGGCGTTCAGCTTGTCCGTCTTCTTGGCCGCGGGCTCCTTCATGGTGGAGGCCAGCAGCTGGTCCCCCTTGTAGTCCTTGTAGAGCTCGGCCAGCGTCTCCCGGGTCTCCAGGTTGGTGCTGTTCAGGTGGTAGCCCGGGTCCAGCTTGGCCTTCTCCTCGTCTAGACGGCACCGGGGCGGGGTGGGGTGGGGTGGGGGGGGGGGGGTGTTACTCACTCTTTAGACAGACACGCGGACAGACATGTCTGTCGGCCCAAGTTGACGTCACCCTTTAAGGACAAGAGTGCAATGACGCATGGGATGTGCGGTCTGCGTTCAAGGGACTATGACAAAGGGCTCTGCAAACGCAGCTAAGGCAGCTGTGCGGCTCTTAGTCACGGTCCCTCGAACACAGACTCAATGCCCACCAATGGATGATGCACTAATGGAATGGGTGTCAAAAGGGACAGATGGTTGACATGGCAACTGGAGAGCACCTACCGGGATCCAACACCTTGAGGTTATTCTTCACGTGGAAGAAGTCGGACACGTTGAATTTATCCAGGTTGGTGGGATCCTGGGAGAGAGAGAGAGAGAGAGACACACATTCATCTGCGGTCAGATCATCGGGCCTGTCTGCAGGTCAACCGCGTGGTCAACGTTGCGGCAGGATGTGGCCCCACAACAAACCTGTAACGTGATGATGTCTTTTCGGGTGAAGGGCTCGTCGGTGAGAAGATCTTTGTAGCTCTTGGTCTTGATGTTCAGCTGTTCCACCGCCTACGGAGCAAGCACACGTGGCCAATAACGTTCAGAGATATGCGTAGACGTTCCAGTGGTTCTCCCCCAAGCAGTGGGGCCTGGTCATTCCCAAAAAGCTGTTGCATTGTTCAGAACGTACACACGTTCATCTTAAGAACGCTTCAAGAAGAGAAACTACAACATCATGTAACTGCTGAGCGGACCATGCCAGTGGCTTGCAGATCCATTCATCGTGGTCCCGAAAGACACCATGCAAAAAGATCCTGGGTGAACCCTGTAATATAGATGTACAATCATAACAATAAAAAAATACTTTATTTAGATAGCCCCTTCAAAAACAAAGCGCTTTATAATTAAAACAGACAATAAAAGCAAATTGAGCTACATGTACAATGTAAAATAGTTGCGTAAGAGCTGTTAAACGCGGTGACAAGCGCCTCTACGGTGAGACCATGTTGTTCACAGGTATTAGAAATGTGTTTCACGGCGAAGAACGGAGATTGAATTGAGCGGGCGCGGGTGCGACTCCGTGGGGTTTTGGGTCACGAGAGAGGAGTGGAAGCTGGAGGGGGCCCCGCGCTGTGATCAGAGAGACGGTGAAATCAAGTTATCCACACAGAAACCACGGGAGCCACAAGAGCTCAGGTGTGAGCCCTTTGTCACTGCGGGGGGTGGGTTCACACATTGGGTCCAATTTTAATCATCTCAAGGTTTGACCGAATCCGAAGCAGGCGATGGGGAATAAGGGCAATAACCATGGATATTAAAATCACCAAAGAAAAATAATCATAAGTCATATTGTCAACATAATCAGGGCTGTCCCGAGTCGAAGCGATTTTCCCAATTGATAGGGATTTTTCAGTTACAATGCCAATATTGCTTGGATGTGAAAAGAGATTCTCAGAGAACGAAAATGCCGTCTACAAGGAACCCTCTTGACTTGGCGCATTATTAAAACTATTAATGTCTACATTAATAATTGACTCCAAAGCAGTTACATTGATGTACTTTTTTGATTTATCATGACCAACACACAACGGCAGTAAACACATTACAGCGCAAGGTGTGCCCAAAGGTTGGCCAATCGAGACGGGTGGGGTGAAAGGGTTTACATGAAGAGGCTTATATTAAAGAACGT
The DNA here is from genome assembly GCA_027123565.1 of Phycis chesteri. NCBI lineage: Eukaryota > Metazoa > Chordata > Actinopteri > Gadiformes > Phycidae > Phycis > Phycis chesteri. The sequence goes on from JAOPJK010000130.1 coordinate 2,647,959, forward strand.
GATCTCTGGGGCAGCTCCATGGCGCTAACCACGTCGGCAGCACGCCTTGTAGTGACCTGGGTTCAATTCCCTCGGGTACTGTGCTACGCTTCCCTCTCATCTCCTACCTGCCTTTTCTGCATCTCTTCCCTGTCCTGTGCATAGAAGGTGCAAAAAAAGCCAATAAAAACGAATATATAAGTCAACAACTAGTGAAATAGAATGCAGTTGATCCCAGGATTTTACGAGTGGATATTGGATTGTGCAAATGAAGATTGGATTAAGGATTTTAAATCAATTTACACATAATGAGAAAAATACCTGAATAAAACTAAGTTTATGGGGTCTGTAAATTAAAAACATATAAAATGGCCAATTTATTCTTTAAAATAAAACTCTCAAAAAAAGTGGAGGACCAACAAAGCAAGACTGGTAGAATAACAAAAATAATTTCTGTATATTACTGCAATTACTGTCATTTTTGAGGGATGACTCAATGAGGGGGGCACATTCATCATCCAGGACTCATTGATGATCCAAATAGTGCCGGTCATGTTAAATCCTGGCAGATAAAAAGATGTATTGGCAAAACATTTGAGTAAACAAGAAATGAATGGATTCAACAGCAGGGGCTGAAGAAGCGCTTTTAACCGTGTTGAGATTCTTCATGTGCAGGCCGTAATTAGATTCAGGCCTCGCACCCTGCCCGTCAGTGATCCCCAACAGGAACAAACTAATATGTGAGGGGAAACAAAAGCTGCACCAGAAGGGCCGGCATCATCTGGGACCGGGCTATGAGACACAGAGGCGGGAAGGTGAGCAGGGCCTTATTGGGGGAAACCTTCAAATAAGGCTAAAGGCAATGAGGTGAATACATTGACAAATCAATGTGCCTGTTCCTTTCCCATGAGGACGCAGCCCATTACAATAAACAGGCCCCAATTGGTCGGGACGACCGAGAAGGAAGCGATCAAAACGGCGACTAAAACCACAGCCTGCTGCTCGGGGAGCTCCTGCAGGAGCTGCTCTGTGGATCCTGGTCCACGTTTCAGCTCAGCGCCCCCTGCTGGCGGGGCCATCAGTGACGTCTCTCGCCGCGTTGCAGTGTGGGCCAGAGCGGCACGATGTACGATGTCAGTGTAATAAATCAGAATGGCCAGGAGCTCCCGGGGGGAACCAGAGGCCCGTGTGACACGCCCCCTGAATGAAGTGCGTGCTTCTGCACCGCGACAGAAGCACGTGTTGCGTGGTCTCGTGTCTGTTGAGCGGGTCTGTATTTTCTGTACAATCCACTGACCTCATTGGAGAACACATTGCCGGTGACCTTGTTGGTAACAATGTGGGAGTTGTTTGTGAAGACGTTGTACAGGACTGGACAATGGTACTTCCCTGAAACCGCAGGAACGACACATGGTTGGCTGGGTTAAGCATCTAACCGGGAGAAAGCTCTATGGTGGATTGAGCGAGACAGATACGTGAATAAACACTTACCATCACTGTTCTTGGCGAAGGTCAGTTTGATGAGGGACTTTGCTTCTAGCTTCTACAGAAATTGAAAAGAATAAATGGGTATTAACGTTTCAGTGAAACAAAGTTGCTGTCTTTTAGCAACAAATACCCCAAGTGGTCAAAGGACTGTACAGACAATTAAACTGTGGCCCCGGTGGTTGCTCACCTCTCCTGAGATGGGGTTGGTGCCATATTTCTTGATCCATGGGACAATGCTCCTAAAACACAGGGTATGAATGAACTGCATGGCCTCATGGTCTCCTTATCGCACGCTTTAAAACGACTCAGTGGTAGCCCTTTGAACTACAACAACAGAATAAATGTCTTATTTTCAGCCAAAGTCGGATGTGGCATAATAAGTCAATATCAAGTGAATATGTAATCCACTCTCAGGCTCATAAGTAAGAGGCAGAAGAATACTTACAGTAAGTCAAAGACAACTCCTTCCTCGGTACAAACTGGATACTCAAATGGTTGGAGGGACAAGCTTAAGGATTAAGGACACAACACGTTCAAGTGTGTCAACGGCTGTTTAACGGCCAAGGTTTTCCCACATATATAGACCTAAATAAATGTATGATGAAACATAGATGCACCTCTTAATGATGTGTGTAAGACAGTGGACCATAGAATACCATACCTGCAGTGGTCAAATGGAAGCCGTCTAAAATTTGACTGTGGAATTTCTATAATGAAATTTAAAAAAAGATTAGTATTTCTCTACTTGATATCAAATTTTGTATGTCAACAGGAATTATGATATGAAAAACATATGCTATTCACTTAAAGGCTTTTCATCTGGACAAATTGGCATTTTGGAATAATACTAAAATTGAAGTGAACAAAACACACCTGCTCGCTTCCCTCCATAGAAGTTTGTGTACTCCGAAGAGGTTATATACCTGGAACACATATCATCCAGAGATTATCAAGAATACAGATAGATGCACAAGATCAGCATGTTGTTGTTGTTTTTTTAAACCATCGACAGTGATTCTTTCAATATTTTAAACAAAATCAATGCCATAGCACATAGTGTGAAGTGAAATAATAATAAACGCAGAATAAGTCACTCCCATTCCCAACAGTGCATCTCTTCGGACAGCTTCAGCCTCTTTGGTTTCAACAAAAATCATCAAATGTTGCACATTTCTGTCAACACGTCTATGAAGCGATTGAATGCTTCAGACGTATTAACACAAACCCAAAGGCATGCAGATATAAAGAGAATGGCCCAAGCTGTCTGCAGACGTGCAATACTGGTGAGTTCATCACCATCAAACACACTCGTATAATACTTATATTGTCATGAACAGGGCACTACATGCGGCTAATGGCTATTAATCAGGCTATTGACTGCCATTGCTCTAGCCTAAACAAAATTGCTCTACATCAAGCCATACTCGTGTTATTCATTCACTTCATGGGGAATACAGTAAATATTGACACGAGATGTGAATCCCACACACATGCTCACCAGTTGAGCGGTAAGCACTTCATATTGAAACATAATGTCTGCTATGTTAGCATGGTAGAGATCTAACAAACACACAACACGTTATTGTCGTTGTTTATGCCATACTTACATTTTATCTTTCTGGTGTTGGCGTTTCCCCATTTTGACAGACTTTGTAGTTATACCAAACTACTTTCTTGTTGTTGTTGTTGTTGTAAACTTTAGATAAAGACCATGAACTGTCGGCAGTGTTGATATTGTATGTATACCGTATGCGACACGAGGACTTCCTCGTTTTTGTCTTCGACAACTTTCGTCTAAACTCGGAGGACTGCTGCCCCCTACAGGGCCAAAAAGTCACACTCCAAAAAGTATGGATTTCTTCTCAAACAATGAATACAGGAAAGGCCTTTACACGTGCGTGAGAAGGGGGTCGTGACTCAGGGAGGACAGGGTCAGTGTTTTGCCGAGTAAATGGAAAGAGGGTGAATTCCACTGCAAAACAATGCTTTCTCGAAATCAATGAAGCTGTGGAATTAGTTCTTTTCACTAACATTTTCTTGAGGATTCCTGAGTTCACTCAGAACCATCTTTTCATGATTAATTTTACATCTTTTGCGGCAAATCATCAGATTACAGTCATTTACTCTTCATCACGATTGCAAGGAACACATTTTGGACCGTCCCACACATTTGCATCCATAGTACTAATACCTTTATTATAATATTTAAATGCATTTGCGTCAAACAGAACCAAAATGATGAATGTCAACACAAACATGAGTCAAACCGAAGCTCAATGCACATTTCGTCGTATTCAGTCAGATTATCAATTTTTGATGTAGTTATTCAATCACGAGTAATATATATTTACTTTATTTAACAGAGAAACACAATTTGTGCTGGGCAGCAGGAAGGCATTGTGGCCATGGTGGTTAGCAATGTACAACAGCTGGTACATTCAGGCGTGGAGCCGGAGAGAAGAGCAATGGACTTGGAACACAGATGCTTTGCATAGGCCCGCTTTTACTTTGAGACATATGAGAAGGAACAAACAAAAAAAAAAAAGATGGATTCTGACCATTTTCAACCAGACCCTTTTCAGTTCTATGTAGTGAGGATTTTTGTATTAAAAACGGACACAACACAAGGCAGGAACTGCCCACAGTACCTGAGTTACTATTGGCTTCCACATCTGTTAGTTATTTATTCTCAACAGTATAGATATGAATAGTGTGATATAATATACCAATTAAAAACAAGGACAAAAATAATCTACTGGTCTGAGTAAGGATCATAACAGAGAACATGGGGGAATAACGAAAATCCTCTTTGTCTTGGCACTTAACTGTTGGATATGCCCAACCCTTATTAAAATGATATTAAAAACAAAACAGAAGTTAAAGAGTTTAAGACATCCGATACATAACCCGTACTGCAGTTACATGTCACCAACAAACATTTATGCTAAGTCACAACATTTCATCAAAGACAAAACTAAGGGGGCAAATAGGACACACAGACAGACATGGCAGACTTCATAAGCCAAAGAGGTGCACACGTCTGACACCTCCTGTTTCGCTTGGAAAGTGCAACATAATGAGAATTGAAAGAGCAAAAAAAAAAAAAAAAAAAAAAGGTCACAATATTGTTCCCGTGGCGAGCGGGAACCAACCGAGGTCGATCAGGGACTCCGGGACGCCAGGAGACTGCGCTGTGCCGTCTGGTGGCATGACGATGCGTTCTCCGATGAACTAAACGTGTTTCATGTAATGCAGTCTTTGTCCTGTAGTGAACCCTAACACTTTACCGCAGGTCCAACATGGAAACTGTGGCATCGGTGATGGTGATGTGTCCTGCATGCTGTGGGGGAAAAGGAGACAGAACCAGAGTCAGAAAGAGCTGCGTTGTCATGCAAGTTTGCACATAAAGACGTTCCGTGGTGTATTGCATGTTGGGTGCATTGAAGAAAAGTATACAACGCAAAGTTAAAAGAAAAACAACCACATGAATATCACAGAAAGAAAGTACAACTAAATGGATATGTACACAACGCAAAGTTAAAAGAAAAACAACCACATGAATATCAAAGAAAGAAAGTAAAACTA
>JAOPJK010000130.1:3134243-3144282 GCA_027123565.1 Phycis chesteri
CCAGACGCCCGACCGGCCCGCTCCGTCGTGTAGGAAGAGCAGAGAGCTCCCCACCACCTGGAGGGCATCACACGTTGGTACCTGCAGCGCGGGTTCCAGCTCGTGCAGGGCGAGGTGGGCGGAGGCCTCTATGAACAGGGTGCGGGCGTTGGGCTCCGTCACCGTCCCCGCCGTCTCCAGGGCCCGGCGCCAGTCGCGGGCGTCCATGGCTTTCACCGCCTCGTCCCACAGCCGCAGCAGCTCCGTGTACAACATCCTGTAGTAAACTTTAAGTTCAACATTATAGTACAGTACAGAATAGTATAGTATCCACGGCCCTCAGGGTATGCAGTGGGGCCTCTATATAGTATCGTACAGCATCTTGTAGTAGAAGTATAGTATAATACTCTTGGGAGTATTAGTATAGTATTATACATAGTATTGCACATGCAGCATCATGTGATGTTGTATACTAGCAATGGTTAACCTAGCAACGCTTGAAACTTGTTCTGGTGACTTTCTTACTGTATTAACAGCAATTAATTAATTTTTTTTGTAAGTCGCTTTTATCCAAAGCGACTTACAAAAAAAAATCAGTTTGCGAGAAAATCAACCTGTTTGCTTCATGACATGCTTTTAACTCTCACTAAATAAATGTGACTTAGGCTACCTGTCTATTGTCCAAGTGAAAGGTCATGCCAAACACCATACCCATACATTCAACCACGATGTAAATGTAGAACGTATTATTTACCCAAACACACTTGTGTTTTGCAAATCATTTCGTCAAATCATCAAATCGACCAAATGTAAAGTAGTCACTTACCTGTGTCAAGTAAACGAAAATCAAAGCAGCTCAGTCGCGTTTCGGTTCGGGCTGGAGCACCTGTTGTGTCTGTTCTCTATCTAGAGCAGGCACGCACACCTGTGGAACTGGCCGGCGGGGAGTGTCCAACCTCCTCTTAAACCAGCTCCTTCCTACAAGGAAGTCATCTGCCCTCATTCCCCAAATAGACATCAGTCAGCTAGATGGCTGGGGTGTGTGTGCACGTAGCCTAGTGCCTGGAATGCACCAGGAAATGCATGCACTGCAGTGTTCATTATCCATCAATCTGTGGCGCGTCATAAAAAGGATTGGATTAATTGGGCATGTAAAATGACGCCTTTATGGCACGTGCGGTTACTTTATTTTTTATATTTTTTATATATTATGACTATGATTATGAATGTATGACTTGACTGTATGACGACACTCACTCTACGATATGACCGCATACGGCGTGTCACCAACACAGCTACAGGTGTAGTAAGATAAATGCACATTGTAAGTAGTTACTCTGAGGGGGATTCAATAAGAAATATGTTCTACATTTTAGCTTTTGTTTAACCGTTCCATCAAGTACGTTGCTTTTTTCTTCCACACCATATAAAAGCACTTTACATGGCTGCACTTATTTCTAAATGACGAATAAACGAATTGTCAAATGCCGCAATGTGATTGGTTCAACGATTTGGAAGAGTCGGCACATGAAGTGCCGGCGGTGCAACACACGTGTTGCTTTGGTTGGGAATGAAAACAGGAACCGAGAATCGTGGTGCGTTCAAGTCATGTTGATGGTGGAACATTAGCAGTAGGACTTTGCCAATCCTCTATGTTCCCATCTTTACAACACCAGTAAACCGCCCGCGTAATGGCACTGCTTATGTTTCTCAACCAGTATCGTCGAATGGTATGAAAACAGTGTTATGAATGAACCTGCATCAATACTACACGAATTGCGATCTACTTCCATTATACGACAGGCTTCAGCTGACGTGAGGCGTCCATTATTTGTATTTACTCATTATTTGTGTGATACGTAGTCACTTCTGTATTATTTACTACTAAGGGGGGGTATATGCGATCATTCAGAAAGACACAGAAGTCCTAGTTGTAAATTATCAATTGATCGGTAATTAATACCCATTTTACTCGAACGCAACATTAGGCATGTGATCCGTTTGTTGCGGAAAAAGCGACTAAACCACTACAAGCAGACTGAGCGCTGTATTAATTTCATGGGAAATCAAACAACACTCCTTGAAGATGCATTTTGTTGCAATCATTTTAACCCTCCTAGGTGTGTTTGCAGGTGTGCGAGAGAGTCTGCCGAGCCGTTATTTTAAGGTAAACGATCCTTCGACTGCATTCACTCCTTTTTGTTTTGTTTCCCTTGAAAACTTCCCTGAGACTCTTTTGGGTTTGATTTTTTAACACATTGGAAAGACATTTAATTACGATTAAAAAACAACAACAATGACAACATAATGATGCAACCCTAACGTGTGGTTTTCATTCTAGTCTAAAGGACACCATGGACGCATTGCAGCGAATGAACCTCATTTTACAGAGAAATATTTCTCTCAGATTGTGGACCACTTTAACTTCAACAGTATGGGGAACGCAACATTTAACCAGCGCTACCTCATCACAGGTAAACACATTGTCCATTCTGTTCCACCAGTTGTCGTTTGTATTGGGTCCATGGACGGAGTTCTTTGTATGTTCTTCCCCTCGTTTAGAGAAGTTCTGGAATAGGAAACGTGGCCCTATATTCTTCTACACGGGCAACGAGGGAAACATCTGGGATTTTGCTCTGAACTCAGGATTCATCACCGAGTTGGCCGAACAGCAGGGAGCCCTGGTCATATTTGCTGAACATGTAAGATAAGGTTGTTTAAGTGGATACCTTCAATTACTTGGGGTTTCATTTGAGAACAGGGTAGAGATTGCTGGGTTATAGATCAATAATAAACAATATCTTCGAAGTTGTTCTCCTATAAATCACGAAATTTGTTTTATCCTGCCTCCAAAAGTATCTGATAATGATTTTTACCATTCTTATAAACTAATTTCTTGTTCTTGTTGTTTCACTTCCTAGTAATTTTGTATCGCTGTTTTGCAAGAAAAGCCATCTATGTATAAATATTTTATTTACTGCAGTAACCTCCATATAGAACAGACAGTATATTGATTTTGCATTATTTATCCAATACAAGATTAAAAAAAAATAATAACGTTGGTTCTAATATAGAGCTTACCAGGATTCATCCTTTAAGTAAACCCTGAAACGTTGTGTGTTTGCTTTGTTCCAGAGGTACTATGGCAAGTCCCTTCCGTTTGGCCAGGAGTCGTTCCACATCCCCCAGGTGGGGCTGCTGACGGTGGAGCAGGCACTGGCTGACTTCGCCCTCATGATCTCCCAGCTGAAACAGGAGCTGGGGGCCTCCGACTGCCCGGTCATCGCGTTTGGCGGCAGGTATGAGAGAATAATAAACGGGGGGAAAAAAACCCTCCTTTGTTTTGACTTAGATGTGTGACTGAGAACATAAATGGTGACGCGATCAATACTGAAAGTGACTTTTACACGTTCCTAACCACAACAACTGGACAGAGCCGGGGAGTGCAGAGAGGTCATGTGATTTATTTATGTAGTGCTTAGTTCCCAAGTGAATCACAGTGATGTGTCTCGTGATGGATGACACTTTTTTTTTGATGACCGTCTTTAGCCAGAACAGCATGTGTTGTCTCTCCTCAAGAGGTGAATCAAACGGTTTGGGGCAGGATAGTCTTGTAAAGTGGCTCCCACCCAGTGTGGCATGCTGGTGCGCCCTCGAGGCAAGGTGTGCTGTGACCTTTGTTGGAATTCAAGGCGGTATGGGCGTACATAGGGCGACGGTGGCTCAGCGGTTAGAGCGGGTGGACAGAGCGGGTCGGCGATTCGATCCCCTCGATTCCCCTCCTCCAACCGTCCGCATGTCGAAGTGTCCTTGAGCAAGACACTGAACCCCAACTTGCTCCCCGGGCGCTGAACCTAGCAGCCCACTGCTCCTACGTACAATAGGATGGGTCAAATGCAGAGAACAAATTTCGTTCCCATAGCTAAAAAAATTAAAAATACTGGGAATGACAAAAACTTAATCTAATCTAATACAGGTGACAGTTACTTGTTTGAGAGCTACATTTGTTTGTCTTTCATTCCTCGCGAGCATGCACAGTTTGCAAAAACAAATGTGTCCAAATGTAGCTCTAAAACAAGATCAGATGCTCATTCAAAAAAAAAATTTGATTCACTATTCCCAAAGAGAATAGCAAAATCATTCAAATATCTTTACTTTGGAGAAGCTGGAATGGTGTATTTCACCCTCACTTCACGGGCAAAGCTAACCCGTCTCGACTGCCTCCATTGATTTTGGCTAACTTGTTCAAATGCTAACTACTTTGTGTTAGTGCCACGTGGATATAACCTCATTTCCCCAAGAAGTCGGAGTATGCCTTTAATGACGCGTGTCTGTAATGACATGTATATAACAGACTTTAAACGAATAATCACCTGCTCCAGCTACGGCGGCATGCTGTCGGCCTACATGAGGCAGCGGTACCCCAACGTGGTGGCCGGAGCCCTGGCCGCCAGCGCCCCGGTCCGGTCCACCGCCGGGATGGGAGACCCGGGTCAGTTCTTCAGGGACGTCACCTCGGTGAGTTAAAGCCATGGGCGTTCAGCGGTGGAGCGGGCGCCGCTCTCCAGAGACTTACTGGGAATCCACGTCTTAGGGGACGAGAGGGCATGGGGACCGCCTGCAGGTAGATGGCATGTCATTGGGGATCGAACCAGGGACCCTTTTGGGCTGGGGATGTGGTCTGGGAATGATTTTACATACGCATGCACTGGAAATGACGATGCAAGGTTTGGATACGGGAGGGTTTCAGTGTGCGGTGTCTGTGTGTGTGTTCTGCTGCAGGACTTTGAGGGCTACGCCCCAGAATGCAGTGCGGCAGTGAGGGGAGCGTTTCAGCGGATGCGGGACCTAGCGGAGCGCCAGGGTAAAAGAACACAGACTATATTCTGCACTTTGTACATTCCAGATTGGCTTTCTCTCACACAGTGACTTGAATACATACGCAGTGCATTGGGTGAAATGTTGAATGAAAAACATACACGTGGGCCTGAATAAGATAGATAGAAGATAGAAGAAGTCAAACATGTTGGACATGGACGAACGCCGTACGTTTTAGTTGGAAACAAAGTTCTTGATGAGTATTGATTACCCCCCCCCCAGAGTATGACCGCCTGCAGACAGCCTTCGCCCTGTGCAAGACGCCGTCGTCACCCCAGGACGTACGGCAGCTGAAGGGCTTCCTGAGGAATGCCTTCACCCTCCTGGCCATGCTGGACTACCCCTACAGCACCCACTTCTGGGGGGATATGCCCGCCCACCCTGTTAAGGTGCCACCACTACCATTATTATTATTATTATTATGAATTATTATTGTTATAATAATAATACACACCAGGGGGAGGGTTCATGTGCTCACCCACCTGGCGTCATGCTGGTGTCGTCATGGTAACATGCGCTGCCCACTCCTCAGGTGGCGTGTGAGGCGATGCTCAGTGGACCTGACCTGCTGGCTAACCTGAGGAACATGTCAGGTGAGCAAACATGGCGGCGTATTTGAATGATGAATTGGTAATTTATTGGAGAGAAATGTTAAGTGTCACATTTGTAGATCCAAATAAGAATGTCTTAAATCATGGTGTTCAGAAGCAAAGACAAAACAAAAGTTGCATTGAGGACAACATAACGCAAGCGTTAATGGATGGATTATACACAAGCGCCCTCAAGGGGGCAGTGTGGCCCTTCAAACCTCCTTTGACAACAAAGTAATTACCACTAAGATGCTGCCTTTTCTTTTAAAGTCCATTCTATGGTTGTGTATATTTTACAGTAGTTTTTTCTCTATAATATTGTATTGTAGTTGTGTATATTGTGTTAGGGAGGTATTGTATAGCATGTGTGTGTGTACCACGCAGGCATCGTGTACAACTCTACGGGGGAGCAGAGCTGCTTCGACCTGTACAGTCTGTATGTGGAGTGCGCCGACCCCACCGGCTGTGGCCTGGGGTCAAACAGCCTGGCATGGGACTACCAGGTACACACACACACACACACACTCAACGAACCGCTACATTAAGTGACACAGCCAAGAAAGGAAAACGTTACACTCAAATTTGCCTTAACGTCGCTAGCATAAATGAGTCCGTTAGCTGCGACCGCGTGGAGATGAGCGGAGCAAGAGGCCAACCAAACGTTTGTGCCGAGTGACAAAACGACGGCACGCGCGTGCGTGCGTGCGTCCTCTCCCCCGCAGGCGTGCACGGAGATCGAGATGTACTTCGAGAGCAACAACGTGAGCGACATGTTCCCCGCCATGACGTTCACGCAGGCCGAGCGCCAGGCGTACTGCTCCAAGCGGTGGGGCGTGGTACCGCGGCCCGGCTGGCTCCGGACCCAGTACTGGGGAGACGGTGAGGCCACGGCGCTCCGGATCACGTAGAGCGATGGGTTCTAGAAACTCCAGAGCAGAGTCAGGTCCATCCAAGTGTTGATCATAACGACTAATGGAAATGTTCTACATGATTGACAGCCCTAAAGCATAGTGGGTGGGGCACGGGTTTTTTTTTTAAACATGGCTGTGATTAGGGGTTGGGGGTTCCATCCCCACTGGAGCCACCCACGCTAAGGATTGAAGCACTCAGCGGTATTGCAGGTTGTTCTGGATAAAGGCATTCACCCCTACGGCACGTTACTTACAATCACCTTGTGTTGTGTTTCACAACCCAGCCCTGTCCACAGCCAGCAACATCATCTATTCCAACGGCGATCTGGACCCTTGGGCCAACGGAGGGGTAAAATATTAAAGCGCATCACACATTTAAGACACACGGACCTCGTCTCTCCGCGACTGCATGCGAAGGTTGACGCGAGGCCGGGCCGGTTTCAGTAAGCCCCCCTCCATCTCTACTCTCCAGGTGCGGACGTCTCTCAGCCCCTCATTGGTGGCCATCAACATAGCGGACGGTGCCCACCATCTGGACCTGAGGTAACCGGGGGGTTCATGTCTCACTGGGAAAAAAAAAGACGGTAACGGCTATAGTGGCATTGTAACTCCTATTCATGGCCTTCATCTTCTTCTTCTTTTTCTGTCCTCCAGAGGCTCGAATGTCGACGATCCTGCGTCGGTAATAGCCGCCAGGAAGGCTGAAGCCGACCTCATCGGCCAGTGGGTGGCGATGGAGAGGATGAAGATGAATTGAAAAAAAAAAAAAAACGAAACGTCCAAAATGTGCAATAAAATCTTTTTTTCTTTTAATCTCATTTTTTTTTCTTAAAATCAATGCAGATAAAGCGGTCTGTAAACAAGGTGACAAAGAAACATTGTGTTCATGGCAGTTGATGTTCAAGTGAACGGAACAAAATGGCGACCTCCGTGAAAGCACAGCCCTTGAGATCGGATTAAAGATGAAGTACACACTCGACATGGAGTCAGCTACCATCTGGAGAGGTAAACGAGACAGTTGGGCAGATTTAGTGCTCTCGGACCGTAAACATCTAAATACTTACAAACCAATTCCAATATTAGGCTTCACTGAAATTATACAATGGAACAACCTTTAAATTTTCTGAATTTATAAAAAAAATGATGCATATAAACAATTATTAAATACACAAAGAAAACCCAAACTACGTTTGATCAGACCTTTGGAAGAGCAGTAGCACCAAATTCAGATTTTGGTAACTTGGTTGGGAAAGTTTTTGACCTGTAGATGGCAGCAAACTCTAAAAGATATGGTCTTGTATGTAGTTGCGCTTTTAAAGACATTTTGGAACAGACCAGGCTACGGTTTCTGGACCCGGGTGTGAATTCATGATTATAAGATACACAGGAGTTGTTAAAGCACATTTGGAGCCACTTTTTGGCATATATTGTAAGCAACACAATCAACAGAACGTTTAAAATATGCCTTTCATTCGGCAGTACATTTCATGACTATTTCACCTGTACTCATTCCATAGTGATTTCAAAAGGCTTTCATAATAAATACCTGAATATTATTCATTATTAACCAAGATTCCCAATTCGTTTATGTGCAAGCTTCCACAAAGATAGCAAAGCTATACATTTTTGCAATGAAATATACAGTTCCAATGGTTACACACCATGTAATGCACAGGTTTGGGTCTTGATTCGCCATTTTAAAGATGTATGACTGCTACAAATTTTCAAGTGAAATCATTAAGACTAGCTTAAGAATTTTTCAGTATTTTCAGTCATTATCTAACACATTTCCAAGAACACACAAAAGGTGTGTTTGAGTGAAAAAAAAAAAAGTTTCATAAGTAAGTAACATGAAACGAAATAGTTGAACTGCTTTCAGGGATACTTTTTTTTCCAACTTCTTGACATACCTGACCAAAATTCTCTAACTCATAATTGATCGAAAAGCTATCAAACAATTTCCAAAATATAGCCATTATTTAAAAAAAAAAAAAAGAGTTTGTATCAGTTATAAATCAACATTTTTGAATTCCTTGCCACTATAGTGGGCTATAAAACCTAAAACCTACTTTTGAAAATACATTATCTTTGACTTTGCCAGCATTTTACCGCTGACAGACTGCGCAGAAGTGGAACTTAAAAACATATTTTTGGGGCACCATATCAAAAGCTCTGAGAACGTTGTCTTCATCACTGTTTGAAGGGAAAGACATGGCTTAAGAAGGATGGCTTGTATTCAATCTTTCAGATTCTTTCAGCAAGCTGGGCTCAGGAATGTTCAAACACCAGGGACGAGGGACTTGGCATTTAAGAAGCGAGCCCTCGTTGACAGGACTTAAGACTTTGTTTTGGACATGCAAAGACTTTCTTAAAAAGGAAACTCCAGGAAAAAAAAGGAATTTGCATCTCATGTTGCAAAAAAAAAAAAAAAAAGGAAACACTCCTCTCTGTGTTCATAATAAGTTCATCAGAACCATTTGATTGCAAATGGAAATGTGGAGCGTATCTGGGAATAGAAATGTGAACGGACACAGACAGTTCATAGTGGCGTTGTAGGTCGCTGTGTGACGCGACGTCGAAGGCACGCAGAGAGACCACGCACGTTGAAGAGGAAAGGTCAAACCATTTCTGATCCGGGGTGGAAACACAAGGGGCCGTGTTTGGTCTCGGTACAAAACTCTTTCAAAATAAGAGTCACAGCTACTCTCTTCACCTAAGAGTATTTACAAGAAAGAGAGCAATTTGCTCTGAAGCTACAACTACAATCAACACATCCATAAAGCCAAACAATACAAATATAATGAAAGAAATTCCACTATCTAAACTACCATATTCACTACACATCGACATATATCACTTGAAGATATAACTATTTGAACCCTAATCTGGCGTAGACCCGGTCCTCCCTGCCACCACCGCGATGGGGTGGAGGAGGAGAAAGCTTCAAACATTCAGTAAAACGTACATAGCAGCTCAGACAACAAAAAAAGCCACCAGACAACAAAAACCAAACCTACTCGCATACAAAGTGCATACGCGCTAATCTGCGACAAAACAGTAGCTTCACAGTATCAAAATGGCAGAGTTCCTGATTCAGTAAAGAAGAGAAGGAATGCACCAATCAAAAGAAAAATGGAAAATCCCTGGACCAACCACTGAGACGTTCAGGTTTCAGCAATTGTATCCCTCGCTACCAGTTCCACAAACCGTGATGGTTGCTACCACTCGCCATTTATAAACCTCACTCACTCACTCATCCACTCACTCACTCACTCACTCATCCACTAACCCACTCCGATGCCAGCATTGTTTGCATCTTTAAAAGGCGGGGCCGGTCGACTGGAACCGATGCACTCTGAGGAATTCACGGGCCGGTATCATCTTACCCACTCAGCGGCCCGATTCAGCGGTTGGACCGAAAAAACAAACAAACCCCAAACCGTCCAGTTCCCGACGTGAAATGTAAAAACATTTGACATAAAAAACCCCAAAACAACCTCTTGTCCGGTCGGTGATGCCTTGACTGTGTGTCTGTCGTCAATATCCGTCTGTCCTGACACACACACGGCATCACGACAAATCTGGGTTTCTATCAAGCCCTGAGACACACGCACGCACGCACACACACACACACACACACACACACACACACACACACACACACACACACACACACACACA
>JAOPJK010000130.1:3337886-3348956 GCA_027123565.1 Phycis chesteri
TGTATGACATTAGACATTAGACTTACTCTGGGCAGGGTGTAAGTGTGCTGTATGACATTAGACATTAGACTTACTCTGGGCAGGGTGTCCTGACTGATGAGCTCCTGCAGGTTCCGGACCGTACTCAGCACCAGAGTGTTGCAGGCAAACGGGTCACACAGGATCATGGACAAGTCCCTGGTGGCGGAAACAAAGAGATGAAAATTGGGCTAACATCTACTCTATTATATGGAAGTGTGTTTTGGAAGGAACCATTTATTTTAGACGAGTGCTTCCGCAAGGCAGCTGACGGAAGAAGGTGTTTAGATTCAGCAAACCAAAGAAGAAGTGAGGCAGAGTAGTTGTCTCTACGAGTGACAGGCAGCTGATAAAGACACCCACCCTAGAACCTGCTCCTGTCCTTTCTTCACTCCGTCCAGGAAGCCCTGCAGCTCTCTGGCTCGCTTGGCGTCCACAAACTTCTCCCTGATGCAGGCATCCAGGCACCAGGTGAACTGTCCCACAGAGACCACCCCCCCCCAAGAACGAATTAACCGATTTGACGTGGTGTCTAGTGTCCATCAATTTCAGTAATCAAACTGAAACAGTATCTACATGTAGGCCAAGTATCTGTAGGCCTTTATGCATTCCATGATCTTAACAAGTTTCAGATTTTTATTTGTGCCTTTATTACAAACGATTAGTCATCAAGTGTCTTGCTCAGGGTGCCCTTGCCACTTAAGTGAAGGTTGGGAGCGTACCTTATGGCAGGGGTCCACGGAGCAGATCTCGCTGATATCCAGGTCGTGCAGGGACATGAGCAGCTCGGCGCGCAGTGTGCAGTAGTGCACGTTCCGCGTGCGCAGGAAAAGCGTGCGCAGGAACTGCAGCACCATGTCGTACAGCTTTACGTTCTTCCCGATCATCTGGGTCAGCTTCAGAACCACCTGGGGGGGGGGGGGGAGAACGGAGAACGTTACCTCAAGAACTACTGTCATCAAGAATTACAGTGATGCGGTTCATCTGGGAGAGAGGAGACAGTTCACTAAACTAACACCAGAACTACAGTCGATGTAGTTGGTCATTTTTTGGTCTCTTTGGTTCATGGTTCATCTCGATTTAACGTCTACTGCTGTCCTGCGCTTTCTGCCGTGACAGCTGAGTTCCCTGTCTGGGACGAATCAAACACATGTTATCTCAAAGCAAACGGGAGACGTTTTTTCCCGCGTGGCGCGCGTGTGTGACGCGCCGGGGGCCCCACCTCTCCCTGCCGTCGGGTTTTGGGCGAGGGGCTGAAGAAGTTGTGCAGGACGGAGAGCTCGGTGCTGAACAGCGCCCCCTCCTTCTCCACGATGTACTGCTTGAGCAGCGGCGACACCTCGTCCCCGAACAGCGCCTGGTTGTCCTGCCAGATCTGCCGCTTCACCTCCACGCCGCACACCTTGTACAGCTCCTTGTCCGCCATCACCATCTTCAGCTTCTTCTCTGGCACCTGCACACCAGCGGGGTGTTGGGGGGGCAGGATAGACTGGTGGTTAGGGAGTCTGACGACCCCAATTGAGAAGGCATTGGGTCCAGGATACCAAGCCTGCTCCTGAATGACCGGTCTCAGTATTCACTGTAAGTGACTTTGATGAAAGTGTCTGCTGTGTCACTAAATGGTAAAATAGCAGGAGTGAAGCCGAAAGGAGCCGAAAGGTGCAGGGTTTGATTCCAAATGTCTAGGTATCCTTGAGCAAGACGGCCGCCAAAAACGACGTGTCATTTTATTGATAACCACTTCCGTATATGTTTCAAGTTTCAGTTGTTTTGAATATACAGTAAATAAAGATGGGTAAATAAATACATCTCACAGTTTAGCAAAGACATAGAAAACGTGAGACTTGCCTTTGGTAGATGTTTCAGCACCTGCATGACCACTGGCTGAATGGAGGGCATTTTGACCAATGGAAAGCTCTTCTCCAGCAACTCCTCCAGCTTCCCAAATCTGGAAAGCGTACAGAACATAACAGTCTTTTCTCTCTCAACAGTATCTTCTTATTTGTCAGATTACTTTATTACTATTGTATATGCTACAATTACACTTCTCAAGGTATAGAAATTAGATTTAGATCATATAAAAACACAATTACCACAACACAAAAGTACACGAAAAACCCCAAATGTGCATTAAAGCAATACATCAGGAACGAAATGGCACGTCCAGAAAAAAAAAAAAGTGTATAAAGCAACTGTAACCGACAGGACGTAAAATGAAACGCAGTGAAAAGCGACCGCTACAGCGCCTACCTGTCCTCCTCCTTTCCCTCTGCGATGACGGCCACCCTCTCCGTCAGGTTGTCGCGGAGCTCGTCGAACACCGACTGGTGGAAGTCCAGCCGCGGCGTACCGTGGAGGTCCAGGAACGGCAAAGCGGACTGGAGGGTCGGCAGCAGAATGCCATTCTCCGTCTGGAAGACGAGACATCCCAGTCATGTCAAGACAGCAGAACACTTCGGATCCAAAGCGATTTGCAGTGAATTCAGAAATTATTATTATTTGCTTTTATTGAATGTTGGGCAGATGAAAGTGGATATTGGGGATCGAACCCAGTACCTTTTGGATGGGAGTCAAACACCATATACTAAATATCACAAGACTTACTACACATGTGTACATAAAGAGAGAGAGAGAGCGAGAGAGAGAGAGCGCAAAACAGTTTTCTAAGCGATATGTTTAGCTTACACTTAAATCCACATGGTATGTCTATGAGTTCTACATTCAATTAAACAAATATGTAATAGACATACCAATAACATGCAATAGAAATAGCTATAACATGTAATAGAAATATCAATAATATGGAATAGAAATCTCGAGGAAAGTAGACCAGGTTCAACTGCCCATCACATTATTGAACACATTACCTGGAATTGATCAATAGCTTTCAGAGGCTCTGTGCAGTTTGTGAGCGTTTCTTTGAGGTCCTCGCCATTGGATATTCCCAATTCAGGCAGTCCAGCAAACATTTTTGATCGATTAATTTAAATTTACAACGAAACACATCGAGAAAGTTGCAACAATACGCTTCAAAAACACCGCTGGAGTCGGGCTCTTTCTGCTGTAACACACACTTCCGGTGTGGGCGGGTCTCACATCAACAGTTCGTAAAAACAGTACAAGAATGGGCAGAGTTCCGCAGAAAAAGCTTATAAACGATTATTTAGTAGGCTTGGTAGAATGAGCAACATGTTATATGTAGTCAATTATGGGTTTCATCGACTAAGATTTCGCATACTAAATTCTAATTCGTCAGACCAGTTCCATCGTCGAATCATGTTTTATATATAACGTCTCAATTAAAACTTTTGTGCGTTTTAACCACACCTGTCTATAGGCGAGGCGCAGCGCCTCCGCTGAATGGACCGCGTAGATAATCATCCTTTTGTGTTATATGATCGTTGTGATAGTTTGTATTTTACCTCTAAGTTCACCTTTAATGGTTTCGAAATGCTGCCAAACCTGACGTTATGTGTCCTAGAGATGAACGGTCTGGAATGTGTTCTACTTCGAAAAGAAAATGATTGCATAGTAGGTCTACCACTACCATCACACAAAGGGCTTATCAAACAAATAATGACCTTTTATTGAAAGCAAACCATAACACAGCAAATTGCACGCACACACACACACACACAATAAAACATTGTATGACTTAAAGGCTATTCCTCGCAGAAGCCAAGCAATGCTGTGGTATAACCCATTTAGCTTATTCATGGAATGTCTCGCTGTTACGCATGATTTTCATTTTCTCAACTCACGATTCGACAATTAATGACGAAGCCTACTAAATGGCTTTCCAGGGGTTACCCCTAAAGTCAATGAAGGCGTGGATTTCCTTGGCATGTCATTATTTATACATGTATTTATTTGTATTATTACACAGTAAACTCCAATCCTCAATACAACAATATTTGTACTCGATCACCCCCATTAATTCAAAACTTCACTATATCAAATTGACTAGTATTAATTTACTAGTATTTTCAACACGTGATAACAACACCAAGTCTAGGCGTCGGCTACTGGGTATGGGTGAACGGGTGGCATCCGGTCCTGTCCTAGTCTGTCCTCATCTTCTTGTGCACCTGTCTGTCATCTGCCGAGGGCACCGGGGTCTGGAAACATAACAAGAAAAACCCAACAATGTTCTGTGTCACTATCATATGAGTGAGCAGCAGTGTTGTGACAACCATTCATAGAACCTTAAAAATGTGTGGATGACTACCTGGTCAGTGACGCTCTCCTCCAGGCCCAACAGAGCTTCCAGGGACGTCGCTTCACTCGGGGGGAGTTCCTGGACCCCCTGCTGTGGCCCAGTGGCAGAATGTTCCTTTGGAGAACGTACACGTTCTATTAGCATATGAGGGGTTTTCATTGGGTTCATTGTATATGTCGTGTTATTGGCCTGTGTCATCTGGAAGTGTGTGTGGGGGTCAAATCAATGCAATACAAATAAACATCAATGTTTGTGTTGCGACAACTACTTAAGATACCGTGATAAATAAAGGACTACCTGGTCTCCCCGGCCCTCCTCCAGCCCCAGCAGAGCCTCCAGGGACGTTACTTCACTTGCTGAGAGTTCCTGGACCCCCTGCTGTGGACCAGTATGTTCCTTTGGAGAACGCATACATACAGTAGACTTTGACTAAACACCGTATGACATTTTGTTCCCTTTTAATTTGAAAATTAGGATTTCATATAAATGGGCCCCAGCACGACTGGGGAGTTTTGTTTTGGCACCGCAGTGGTGGAACGAGCTCCCGGCCAATGTCAGGACTGCAGAGTCACTCCCCATCGTCTGGAAGAGACTCAAGACTCACTTGTTCAGAGTTCACCTGAACCCTGCATAACATCCATCCTCTACCTCTAAAAAAAAAAAAACCTACCCTCATGCTCTTGTATGTTGTACGTCTTGCCACTTTAATCGCTCTTTGTAACTTGGCACTTAGCCAGAGATGTTGTATACTAGCAATGGTTAACCTAGCAATTGGAATGCCTGAAACTTGTTCTGGTGACTTTCTTACTGTATTAACAGCAATGAAGTGTTTCACCTTCTTCTGACAAATGCACTCTTTGTGAGTCGCTTTGGATGAAAGCGTCTGCTAAATGCCCATAAATGTAAATGTAAATGTAAATCACAGATTTGGAAAAGAAAAAGAGAAAACGGCGCGGTGACCAACTCATGAAACCTTATGAAAGAGATGACTACCTGGTCTCCCACGCTCTCCTCCAGGCCCAGCAGAGCTTCCAGCGACGTGGCTTCAGTCGGGGGGAGTTCCTGGACCCCCTGCTGTGGACCGGTGGCAGAATGTTCCTTTGGAGAACGTACGCGTTCCGTTAGCGTCTGGGACATCGGATGGCCTTTTCGACCGAGCACCGCATCGCATTCACTGCTTTGATTCGCAATACGCCATCAAAACACGCACAAGTCTGTCTCGCCCCCCCCCGTGCACGTTCAACCCACCTGTTCCCCGGTCAGGCTCGGCCCGTGCAGCACCGCGTCCGTCTCCCGTCCGTCTCCCATGTGATTGACGGCGCGGACGACCTTGGTCTTTTTGGTGGCCATTTTCCTCTTGGAGGAGACGCAGCAGCCCAGCCGCGAGAGTCTCGCCAGGCAGCGCTTGTTCGCTCCTCCCTGGCGCAGGAGCAGCGAGTTCCGGTGCTGCATGGCGTTCATCTGGTGGACGCGGGCGCGGAGGAGGGTGGCGCCGGCCATCACCGCCGCGCCCTTCTTGGTCTTGGTGTACGACGACTCCGAGGACGGCGGCCCGTCGAAAGACGCCGAGCTGACGCACTCCAGGAACTTGAGGAAGGTGGGCGCGTTGGCCTTCCACTCCGACACCACGTCGGCCAGTTCGAACTTGTCCAGGGCGTCCTGGGTGGTCTGCCGCAGCACCGACCCGAACCTCACGCTCGTCAGCTTCACGGCCTCCTCCTTCACGCGCTTCAGCACCTCCTCGATCATGATGTGATCCATGCCGGGGATCTTCATGAGACACCGGGGGAGCCTGTAGTGCTCGGCCCGGACCAGGGCGTCGGCCACTCTTTCGAGCGGCCCGGTGATGATTCGTGAATGCTTCCATTTGGGAGTCGTCACGATGATCTTGAGTACAAAAAAGGGAAACAATCGCTCAATGAACAATGTGTGTGTGCGCGCTGATTGATCAGTCGTTACAACTGTATAGTATTGTACAAGCACGTCATCTTCTTCACTGCGTTATGACACTTTCTAATGAACAGAAATACTGGCAGACGAGATGTTTCGTCCAGCCACCGCAACACTAACCCTGGCGGTTGACCTTTGACCCGGGCCGATATCATGTATTTTAGGTGGCGGTCGCACGGAGAGCTCCCTGGCCGTGGTGCCAACGATGTCCTCCTGTAACAACGTAGACGAGGGGGAGAAGTAGAGCTCGTCACAACAGCATCGCATAAAATAAAAGGCTGAGGAGGCCGCCCTCTGTGGAGTGCGGAGTGATGGACAGACTGTGTAGAAGGAGAGATGATGGAGGACCTACCTGGACAGACTGAGTAGAAGAAGAGATGATGGAGGACCTACCTGGACAGACTGAGTAGAAGAAGAGATGATGGAGGACCTACCTGGACAGACTGAGTAGAAGAAGAGATGATGGAGGATTCTTGAGGTGCACTCAACAGAGACACGGTGGCCGGCGAGGTCCGCGGCACAAGGGGGGACGTTGCCATGGAGACACCATCAGCATCCTTCTGCGACACCTTTCCTACTGCAGCCTTCGGAGAAGGCCGGAGGAGTGGGAAGAGGGAGGAGCAGGGGAAGCATTAGAACAACACGAAAGTGCAGGAGATGCACAGTGGAAGATATGCTCACTGGTAACAAAGTGATCCACTTTTCGTGTTGTTCATTGGCAGGATTGTGTATTACAGAGACCAACCTGAACATCGCTCAGAGACCACAGGACCGGCAGCTTTTTGGGCGTGGACACTGTGGCCTTAGTTCTGTCAACAGTATCCTGTAATAATGTACACAAGAAGAGTAGAGGGGCTTGGTTACAATGGCATCACATAGGGTTGGGCGACATGTCATAGGCTTGTTATAGCAGTAGAACATCTGGGGGGAGAGTACACAGAGCCTGGGCCGCATCACGTGATGGAATCACACCTCGTTTCCTGTTTCGAGATATTCTACCGACGAAAACCCATGTGCATGAGTTGGATGAAGCCTTCAGAAGAGGATTTTAAATCGTATTTCTACACTGGCCAGTCTGCACCGTGTTGATTTTAAAACCCATACGGAAATGTTTTCCTTATGGGAAAACACGCATCAATGACACGCAATCCAGACCCCCCCCGCCTCCATCAACATGACCAACGACACGTCGAGAATAATAAGAAGCTTAACAAACAGCAACGTCCCACGCACCTAGATTTGAGCTTGTCTGTCATCGGATTTTCGATATTTATCAAAAGTTTGACTTGTGAAGCAAGGTGATATGTTGCAAATGGCCTTTAGTTTCCCGTTTCCCACATGAAGGAGTAGCGACTTTGACAGAGCACATTGCACGAGCTCACTGACAGAAAGACAACCGTGTCACCTATTTGACAGTTTTTGGATTCAAACCCGATTTGAGAATTGAAACCCTAAAAGATCCAAACAAAATAGTTTTCTGTATTTGCGGAAGGCGGTGGCTGCTCTTCAAACTAATAAAATACATTTTATTTGTCAATTTGTTAGCGGGTTGATTTGAAAGTAAAAAAAAAAACACATTCCATTAGAAAATGCAGAAATGACTCATTCCATACTTCTTTCTTACAGTCGCTGTGACTCCAGCATAGCCGTGGTTGGCATGTGCTTTTGTGTGTCTTTTTTGTGTCTAGTTGCAATGTGTGCAGGTACACGTAGAGAAGTGTCTCACCAATACTCAAACAAACACAAACATTTTGGACGAGGTGACCAACAGACACATAGAGTCTTTTATACTAGCTGCTGGCCCGAGAAATAACAATACAATAAAAAATAATACAAATGTCAAAAGAAATCACCAAATAATCCATTGGCGATGCCCTTCGCTGATTCGTCCAATCACCCAACACCAGCATTAAATGACAAACTGCTGACAAAGGCGCGCTGACGTGTGGCGTGATGGACAGACTCTACAGAAGGAGCGGTGGGTGGAGGACATACCTGGACAGACTGTGCAGCAGGAGCGCTTGGGGAGGACTCTGGAGGTGCGGTCAACAGATACACGGTGGCCGGCGAGGCCAGTGGTGCAGTGGTGGATGTTGCCATGGAGACACCATCAGCATCCTTCTGTGACACCTTTCCTACCGCAGCCTTCGGAGAAGGCAGAGAGGAGTGGGAAGAGGGAGGAGCAGAGAAAGCATTAGACTGACACTGAAGCCCAGGAGGTACACAATAGAAGATATATTGTTCAAAGAGCAGCTGGCAGGCCGACACCCCCGAGTTCAATAATGTTGGGGGAAAGTATGAAGCAAATCAAAACATTAATTTAGACTTAGAACGGCAGCTGGACTCCTTTTAGTAATGGGGGGACTGGGGATGCCAGCAGTGGCCAACAATCAGAAAGTGGCTTCTTGTGTTGCTTAGCTCAGAAAAAGGGCAAAATAACAACAGCTTGGATGCAAACCCACCATTCACAAAATTATTCTGCCTCATCTATAACCACATTATTACACAGTATTTTTCTGGGTGACAGAAAGGTTACCTAGTTCCTGGGGTCACAATGGGCTCACTTCTAGATTGTAGAGGGGGCAGCTGTGTGCTTGGACACATTCTCAACAGGACGTACCTGGTCCGCCTGTGTAGAAGGCGAGCTGACGGAGGACTCTGGAGGGGCTGTCAACAGAGACACGGTGGCCGGAGAGGCCAGTGGTGCAGCGGTGGATGTCGCCGCGGAGACACCGTCGGCATCCTTCTGCGACACCTTTCCTACCGCAGCCTTCAGAGAAGGCCAGAGGAATGGGAAGAGGGAGGAGCAGTGGAAATGTTAGAACAACATGAACGTACAGGAGATGCACAGTGGTCCAATCTTATCCACTTCTTGTGTTGTTCATTGGCAGCATTGTGTATTACAGAGACCAACCTGAACATCGCTCAGAGACCACAGGACCGGCAGCTTTTTGGGGATTGAACGCGTGGCCTTCGCTCTGTCAACAGTATCCTATAATGATGTATACAAGGGAGAAAAGTAAGGTTTGTTTACAATCGCCTCCAGCTTAGACGACGCCTTTCACAGAGAATAGGGAAATAGCGAGGACCATGGTAATTCAAATGGGTTATTTAAACAACACGATTTATCAACAGTAAGATAATGTAAGTGCACAATGATCACACCTGTTACAAAAGCTTGCAACACAATAGATAATAAAAAGAATATATCCAAACTTGGACTTGGTGATTTTTTGGAGAAAGGTTTTCGACCGTGTCAACTCACTTTCAATGAAAGAAACCATAAGCAGAATCCTAATTGACTGTCACTCACCACTGAGGGGGGCTTGGGGGTCGTCGTGGTGACAGGACGCTGTGGATCATCAGGGGCTGCAAGGCTCACAGTTGCAGCAACTTGGCGCTGAGCACCACCACGTCTTAGTGAATACTTGGGTCTTTTGCGCGGTGGTTTGGGTGCTAAATCCTCCGCGGTAGCGGGTCTTTTTTTTTTTGTGAACACACTTTTCGCTGCCATGTCCCTGAGAGCGGTTCCCCGCTTCTCCACATCGGTTTTGTGTTTGTAGTAACGAGTGAGGTGCTGTTTGCAGCGAACACACACAGCCGTGAGGTCGTCTTCTGCAGAGACAGGTCCCGTAATGTCTTCCAGGGCTAGAGTAAACAATGGCTTGCCGGTACTGGGGACTAAGTCACAGCGGTCTTTAAGAGAACTGAAGCCGTCTCCACATAGTCGACAGACTCCGCGCATCAACTTTTTGGGTTTGGGTTTAATTGATTTGGAATCCATATCTAAACCTCTCAGAAAAAAAAGTATCCCCAATGGCGGCGGCTGCTTGGTATGGTCGGTTATTATCCGGTGTGTTTCCGAAACTTCCGGTGAGTTGTGCGCGTCAGTTAACAGTCCCCGGTGAAACCACCGGGTCAAACACTAAATCAGACGGGAGCACAAAAGGAGGGAAGAGGGAGATGAAGGTTAGAGGAACGAAAACAACAATGACAACGATAAGGATAATAAATATGGAGGTTTTTTTACGAAGAGCTTGACAAAGAAAACTCTGAAAATGAAAACGGAAACGGTTATCCCTCCCTCGGAAGTCCCTCCCTCTTTCCCGCCACAAACGAGGTTGCAGGTTACTAACGCCAAGAACACGCTCTGCCAGTAGGTGTCAGTATTGTCTTCAGGTTACAGAACACACCGCCAGTAAGGGTCAGTATTGTCTTCGTTTAAAGGCAAACTTCCACTCAGACTAGACACGCTGCTTTATTGACCTGTTAAAAACATGGTTGTAGAATATTTCAGTTGACACTGTAGTATCATGCAATGTCATTTTCTGCTCCATTTGTAAGTGTATATCATAAGGCATTGTGTTTAGGAAATAGTACAAAAGTGAATTATTTAATTATTCATAGACAGATTAAGTAAATTAAATGAAAAATGAATTCACCCTGTTACACCCTGTTAATGTAACTTAACAGCGATATAGTGGTATTTTCTTCCTCTGAGCAAACAACTGAGTTAAAGGCCAGTATCCTTTATGTGTGAATTAAATGTAATTTTTTCATTTGTCTTTCACTAATATAATTAAATAATCCATAGTTGAATCCTACATTTAATTATACATTATTTGTGTCACTGTTTTGGCTTAATTTGATTAAAACAGTTATGTTATGTTATGAGAGATTTGGAATAAACCAATGAAAAAATGCCGCTGTGAGTGTAACAGTGTGCTTGGTTTCACACTTCTTGTGTATATAGACATGCTTGTGTGTATGTGGGTTATTAGTGTGTTAGTGTGTCCGTGTGTGGGGGTTATAGTGTGTGTGTGTGTGTGTGTGTGTGTGTGTGTGTGTGTGTGTGTGTGTGTGTGTGTGTGTGTGTGTGTGTG
>JAOPJK010000130.1:3901063-3907848 GCA_027123565.1 Phycis chesteri
GTTGAACAAAACCCCTGGTTGAGTTACATCTGGACGGGGTCAACACTCGACCTGGGGTCTTTAGCAGACCTAGTCAAATCCTTTAACCTCCTTCTGCCCCCTTTCTCCCCCTCATCGCTTGCTGATTTCACACACCCAGCTCTAGCCTCAGGCCTCCCATGCCTCTCCCTAACCCACACACCCACCCACCCACCCACCCACCCACTCACACACCCACCCACCCACCCACCCACTCACCCACCCACACACACACCCACCCACAGGCCCTCCTGCCAGCGACAAGTAGCTCCTTGTGCCTGCTGGGGGACTCCACCCGTCGGAGCAGTCTGCTATACCACAGCACACACACACACACACACACAAACAGACACAGACACAGACACACACACAGACACACACACAGACACAGACACAGACACAAACACAGACACACACACACACACACACACACACACACGGTGGACTGGAAAAACCCAGTCTGCCCCAGGGCACTGAGGCAGCTTTGTACCTGAGGAACGATATCTTCGTGTTTTTATTTGGACGAGCAGGCCGACGCGCAAGCGAACTCGACCAGACCCGCCCCGGGGGACCGATCCGTGGAACGCCACTCGCACGCTCCCGCGGCGCCATGCGAGCCGCGCGGGGAGCATGTGGACCTCGTAGAGACGCCCTGGAAGCGCGGAGGTTCCGGTCCAGACCCTGAACCTGACGGCCACTCTGACCGTCTTGATGTCGGAGCAGAGCTCTCAAACCCCCGCTAGCCTTCGAGATCTCCCACGCCAATAATATTCTGAGCCGGCGGTGTTTGAGTCAGTGGTTATTAAACACGCCGTATATAAAGCACGAGGGGACTATTTTGCCCTAAAACACAGCAGCTCTGCTCTGCCGGCTGGTCGCCCATTCATCACGCCGTGTCAGAATTGCTGCCGTCACCTCGACTAACCGCGTTAGACGTTCATGTTGGAACTGACGTCCAGCGGTGGAAGGATATGACAAGTGATGAGTCCCGATTCTGGGTCTACTTCGTCTGCGCTACCACGCCGCATTGCACACGACCCACGCAGTGTAGGGCGCAGTGTCGTTGCTGCCGCCGCGAGGGGAGGGCCACAAGAGGTTTCTCAGAATGCACTTCACATTTCACATTTGAACAATGGCCGCAAACGTGAAGGGCACAGATGCGATGACTTCTTAGCAGCAACCGAATCCGAAATGTCATCACTCAGGGTCGTAAATTTACATTTGACTTTTTAGCTGCCAGAGTGAAACAATCTGCCAGCCGAGCAATCGTTTTTAAATGGAACCCAGATTTGTTTTACCTGCCAAACCTGTCCAGCCGTGACGGGTGGCAGGCGTTAAACAAACTAATGCATTCATGTGGTCCATACTGCCGCCCACCAGCGCCACAAACAACCAATAACGACGGGCCACAGACTCCAGTCTGTCCCACTCTGTCCCTCCTTCTTTCACCCCCCCTTTCTGGCTCCGGTCCCAGAGCGCGTCCAGAGGAGCCGCCGACCCAAGGAGGAGCGGCTCCTCTACACGGAGCGCCGGGGAGTAAGGACACGGCACCAGAGAGACCCCAGAGACAACCCCCCGCCCCCCCCCGCCCCGCCCCGCCCCTACCTGCAGCTCTGGTCGTTGGGGTCCCCCTGCAGGGAGCCCGCGGCGCGCGCCAGCCCCATGCGGCCGAAGGCGTGGTAGTGGCTGAGGGCGGCGTCGCGCGGCGCCCCGGGCCCGTCGGTGGCCTGCTCGTACACGTTCTCCCAGTAGGCGTGCAGCGCGGGGGTCCCCGGGGGGTACGGCCCGAACAGGAAGGAGTCCAGCTGGCTCACGATCTCCTGGCTGACGCTCGCCTCGAACTTCCGGGCGAAGAAGGTGGGCCGGGAGACCTGCTGTGTGTGTGTGAGTGAGTGAGTGAGTGAGTGAGTGAGTGAGTGAGTGAGTGAGTGAGTGAGTGAGTGAGTGAGTGAGTGTGTGTGAGTGAGTGAGTGTACGTGTGTGTGTGTGTGTGTGGGTGCCTACCCTGTATCCGAGGTCTTCGTGGAGGTCGCAGGAGGCGGTGCTGATGTTGGACTGCCAAACCGTCTCCTTCACGCTGCAGCCGTACATGAACACGTTCTTCTTCCGGGAGTGGCCGTGGTAGTCACAGAAAACCTGCGTTATCACACACACGCACACACACGCACACACACGCACACAGGCACGCACACACACACA
Source organism: Phycis chesteri (assembly GCA_027123565.1). Taxonomy (NCBI): domain Eukaryota; kingdom Metazoa; phylum Chordata; class Actinopteri; order Gadiformes; family Phycidae; genus Phycis; species Phycis chesteri. The sequence continues at coordinate 3,903,281 of JAOPJK010000130.1, forward strand.
CACACTCATTAGACTGAAAGTTTTAAAATAACAGCGGCTGCTCATCCTAAATCAATACCAATGTAATAATAATATATTATAGAACCTCGGGCTACTCATGCCAAGAATGTATGCACTCACGGTATTGTGAGGGCGTGTCGAATAAAAGCACGCGTCAAATGGCATATATTTATTCAACATGTATATATTCACACATTTAATACCTATTCATGACTGTTGTGTTTATAAAAATGAACAGCGCGTTAACAATATCAAAGATCCACGGGATTCATGCGAAACGCTGCCAGCATATCAAACCCTGAGGGGGGGGGCGGGGGGGGCAACTGCAATGATTCAAGAGGAGGAAATAAAAAGTCTCCGCACCAGTGGCGCCCTCTGTATGCTGGCGAGGTACTGCAGCAGGCTCTTGGTGTGGTAGATGGTCGGGTGGAGCTCGTGGTTGGGGTTCTGCCACTGGCGATTCAGGTCCTCGCCGCTCAGCGAGCAACGGTGGCTAGAGGGGGACAGAAGAGCGGGGCGCCGTGAGAGCGACCCGAGCACAGCGGAGGCGACGGGCCGGCGCCCCCCCCCCCCGGGAATCGGAGCAGCGCACACACGCCGCTAAAGACCCCACGGGCCGCGACACACACACACACGCCCCCGCGTTAAGATAAGTGAACGATAGCCCCGCGACGCGCCAGACCGTGTCGAAAACCCTCGCCGCCACCGGCCAAAAATGACAGCGAGGCGTTGGTACGTGTCACGCCAAAAAAAAAAAAAAAAGACAGCGGAGCAGCGATTATGTGTCAGAGCGAGGCGCGGCGCGCTCGGATGCCCGCCGTGTTCGGTCACGCCTCAGTGGCGTGTCTGCGGCGGGGGGGGGGGAAGCTGGTGTGTTCGCTCTCCCCGTTTAATTGCTAATTCAAGCTCACGTACAGAGTCTGATGCGAACGCCGCGGCATGCCACGGCGCGGCGCGGCGCGGTGCGGCGCGAGCCCACTCACTTCCCGTTGATGACGCCGTCCGGGTTGAGCATGGGCACCACCTTGAAGATGTAGGCCTCGCGCAGGCTGTGGGCGAGCTGGCTGGAGCCCATCAGGAACTCCAGGGTGCCCTTCATCACCCAGCTGGCGTTGGTCTCCCCGGGGTGCACCCTGGCCGACAGGAAGATCACCGGGCGGTTCCCTGGATGGAGGGGGGGGGGAAGATGGCCACACGTTACCGTGGTCACCGCGGTCACTGTGGCATCATTTGGCAGAGGCTGCCGTCCAAAAGCCACTAAGAGGCTGAGAGGGTAGGGGGTTAGGGTGACATCATCAGGTCGGTCTGTGGACATCGGGGGATCAAACCCGGGAACCGTTCAGCCGGGAGGAGGACACCCCCTGGACTCCCCCCAAGCGTGTGGTTTTGAATGGAGGCCAACGCGGCGATGCAGCACGATGGACGACAACTTGATTAGATTGATAGAGATGGATACAGATACGGCTCGGGCCTTAATGCAACGCGGCTGGCAGCCCGCTACGCTACACTCCCCCACCAACACTCCATCACTCTTCCAATAAAGAAGAAGGAACGGGGATAATTACATATAAAAAAAAAAAAAAAAAAATGCAGTCGATTTAAATACACGCTATAAACGAAGAACACTGGGGATGCATTACCGTGAACGTGGCTGGCGAGGTTGTGAGAGCCAAGACCATTACAGAAGACCAACGCACAGGTACGTACTGAACTGACAGATGTGGTCGTTGGAGGTGGTCTCTGGCATGGCTGTGATGGTGAGGAGGGGGCAGCCGTTTCCTGCCAGAGTCTCACACAGGACATCCTGCCTCCAATAGATCTGAGGGCTTCGCAGGCCCTCCAACTTGGACAGGTGCATCTTCACGAGCGGCAGAGAGAAAAGGGGGCGAGGGCAGGCGCAGAGAGTGAACGAGAGAGAGAGAGAGAGAGAGAGAGAGAGAGACGTGTCATTAGCGTGATTGCCGACTGCAAGGTGGTGAATCACAAAAACAGAACACCACTTTAATCCGCGGTTTCAATAAAGGCCGTCCCGGCGTGATTACAGACGAACAACCTTTTCCCTTTTCTGCCCGCTCGCCTTATTAACCGCCGGCGGTCTGGGCGCCGTCACAGATTAATGATACGGCGCCGGGGCTCTGGTGAATGCGGCGGGCTGCGGGAGCTCTGGTGAATGCCACAGCGGGCTGCGGAAGCTCCGCTAGCCGAGCGGCACCACAGCTAAAGAGTCAGAAGCATCTGGTAAAACAGTAGGGGTTACGTGCACGCGCACGCGCACGCGCACACACGCACGCACATGCACACGTGCACGCGCACACACGCACGCACATGCACACACACGCACACGCACACGCAGATACACACGCACCGGAAAGAGACCTTCCCTCTGACTCTACAAACAGCCGTACATTAAATGGGAAATGGATGGGGGTGGAGGCCCAGGGGGAAACAGTGAGCGGTGGCACGGCAGAGGCCCACCTTGAGAGTGGAGTACGTGTACGGGTAGTGGTAGGCAAAGTAGCAGACGTCGTCCTTGTGGCTGAAGCTCATGCTGAACGTCATGGTGTAGTATGACTTCCCTTTCTGGCCGCCCGTGGCGATGGAACTCCTGGAAAAATGGTTCCTGTGGGGGGGGGGGGGAACCGATCAAAGCCTCGCAATCAGGCCGCGTTGTGTCTCGCGCTTGGAACCGCGTCGCAATTCACGAGCCTTGGTTGGGTGACACGGTATTTATGTGTTCGTACAAAAAGGATTACCGGGTAGCACCGGGTTGTGTGCGTACCTTCAGATGAGGGGGGGAAACTGAAGCCCGCACACTGTGTGACTTTTCTACTGCAAATCCATTGAAACGTATCTGAACTAGAAACCTTCTCGGAAATAAAACGCGCCCGTCGGCGAGTCAACCCATCCGGGGAAACATTCTCTATAAATGGTTTTACGTTGGTCGTTCACCCCCCCAATCCCACCGGCATATTAAAACCTGCGACCCCCCCCCGTCAAAATTATACCGCTGTAGCAGCAATCCGGGCCACTAGGGCCTGCGAATGGGAACATGTGCGAGTGAAGGTTTAAGTGAATGACAAAATCATTCAGGGTGTATTTTAAAAAACGAAGCACGACGCTGCTCGCTGTGGAGGAAGAGCGAGGGGGAAGAGGGATTCCATACTTGTAGTAGCAGATGTCCTCTCCTGTTCTCACCCAGCGAGGCCGGCCAACAATCGCCTCCTGCACAGAGTACATCAGTACCTGCATACCTGCATACCGCACACACACACACACACACACAGACACAGACACAGACACAGACACACACAGACACAGACACACACACACACACAAAACTACAGTTCACCACAGAATATTGTAGCTCATTTGACGTAGTGTGATTATGGTTCACTTTAGATTAGACTAGACTAGACTAGATTCTACTTCATTGTCATTGTGCACAAGTACAGAGACAACGAAATGTAGTTGGCGTTCTAACCAGAAGTGCAAAGGAGCGATTAAGGTGCAGTATTGTACACGAGTAGCGCAATATGGGTGGACAGTTTTAAAGTGGCAGTAGTAATCAAGCATGGGGGCCAACGTCATGTTTAGGGGATTTCTCTTGTGAATCGACCAGCATGCGTCCATCACAGACAGGGGGCTCACAGACGGGGGGGGGGGGGGCTCACCGTAGTTAAACTGGCTGTTGGACTTCTCGCAGTTGATGATGTTGAAGCGGTATTCGCTGCCCACGTGCATCCCGCTGACCTCGAAGTAGAACCACTGGTGGTAGTGGTTACTGTTGATGTCCGAGTTGAGCACCAGGTCATACTCGTACCTGTGCATCGAGACACGCGCCGGTCAGGAGCCAATCACCGGCCAGACACATGCAGCGGCAGCAGCAGCCGACTGGCACGCATGCACGCACACACGCACACAGACACACACGCACACACGCACACACGCACACGCACACGCACATACAACAATTATCTTTATTGATCAAAAACGTACTGCCTGACTTGGATGGCCTTTCTGAGGTTGCCGGATTCAAATTGCGAGTTGAACTTCAGTGACTCGCCATCATCAGCAACCACAGGACAACTGAAAAGCAAATGGTAATTCCGTATTGAGGCAGAGAAAGGCACCGCGAAAAACAGCGACAGCCAGGCGTAATTAATTGAAACCAAGTCTTTAAATGTCAGATTGTGGCGTTTACAACAAGGGAAGTACTTTAAATGCACAGCACATTGTAAAGATTGATGACGACGCTAAACTGTTCAGGGCATTACGGATAAAAAGATTTAAACTCACCTAGGAATATCCAGGTCATAAACTACTTTGTCCAAGATGTCATTGGGGTGAATCAACCTCTCGATGTCTTGGAATATCTTAGCCCTGCGACAGCACCAAGACAGAGCGGTTACAACGCACATTTACTGCGTACCAACTGAGCAGAAGCCTTTCTCTAAAGCGATGTACGTATAGGCAGACACAGGTCATTTAGGAACAGGTAAGGTTTAGGCTTCTTGCAAAAGGTATTCGCCAAAGTCGTCAGTCTACCAGTGGGCATCACTGGTAGACTG
>JAOPJK010000130.1:4677436-4689194 GCA_027123565.1 Phycis chesteri
ACATTCTTCCATCGAGTGAGGGGTCACATGCAAAATTCTCAATCGTGGTAGAAACGTATATTCCGCGAATGTAAAGAACTTGCTATTCTTATTAATCAGCCACCCACGTTCGGAAGCAAATATATTTTGCTTCCCCACAGCGCAAAAACCACCTTTTTTAAATGCGGAGGTGTACTGTGTGGTGGTGGTGTTAAGTGGAGGCGTAACAGAGTGAGGTAGAAATAGTATGTAAAAATGGACATTGTGAATTTTCTGTTAGCATGTAACACATTGTTTCAAAAAATAGATGTACTGTATAATTACAAATGTGCATATCCTTCTGCTGCAAACTGGAGTATTGTACAGTATTGACCCTTCCCAGTAAACATTGACCTACTATTGAAGGTGGTGTCTAAAAGCTCAATGTGATACACAGTAGCATTCAGCTTAACAAAACAGTCAGTGTTGACATAAAACACAAAACAAAACTAAAAGTTATGTAAGAAAAATTTCCAGGGTTGACTACCGTGGTCTAAAAGCATCTAAACATTTGGACCAGTATTGGGTGGCATTAGCCAATTTACTGACACAATAACTAGGTTTTGACGCATGAATGAAACATTTTGGGTGTTACTACATTTCACAGACATGCAATAGAGTTGCCAACATTGTTTTTTGTATATACATATGTTGATTACTATTAGGGGAACTACATTGTAGGCTACAGCGGTTGTTGATAAGACGATGTTGAAACAATGTTCTTCAGATATGAAAGGAGGAAGCTCTGATGTGTGAAGTGGAACGCATGTCTGGGAAACACCTTTTGCAGACCTGTGTAGTTTAGCAAGCAAGCAATTTAGCAAGTCATTTGCAACACATGTGAAACAGGATCAGAAGCAATTAACAATAAAATTGATAGTCAGACAGATCCCAGTCAATTTAATTGTTGCACTGTGTTTATTTAGAAATGGTGTGCTTTGATGAAGAAGAAGAACCCCACCTGTACCAATATTAAATGATGGCTTGCGTTAAAGGTAAGATGTCTAACAATCAGAAATTCCTTTTCATGACTGGTACCTTTGGCCAGTAAGTGAACTGCAGCATCCTCAAAACTAGCGCATCCAGAGAACCGGAGGGCAAACTATGTGGGTAAAGACAATACCAATCATATACTAATGTGAGTGATACTCATAGATAAACGTGCATGTTAGAACAGACATTTCTTCTGTTATCCATGCTTGGACGCCACAACCTTGGACGGTTGTGTTCTACACAACCGAGAGTCGTGGGCAGGAAGGTCTCATTTTTTAAAGGATAAATTACAATTATTTAGCCAATTTAAAGCGATTTATGCACGTGAAAATCCGAAGGGGGAAGATGTTTGAAATTCGCCTAAGGCCTCCGTTGTCTTTGCCTCCGTGTGCGACCGGAAACTTGACCTGTCTTGTGTGGTTGGGTTGTGTTTGATTATTTATAGAGAAGCGTCTTTGTTTGGGAAATGTAATCTGCGTGATGAGGTGAAAGTAAAGGGTATCTAATTGTCCGAGGTAGTCGCCCAACGCTACAGAGGAACCACAACTCATCTTGAGCCGCTTCTGGTTTTATTTGGTGGAAAGGAGAAAAAGAAAACGTTGATCTGGTAAACGAGAGGTTTCATCAGCTCGTGAACTTTGCTTGTGCCAGGTGCTGCTTCCTCAATTCCTGGCTTCATTGATAGGCATTATTAATAAGTCGGACCACTAAGGCAACTCAATGCCATTGAAAGTGCTAATATTTCGTAACACACACCGAGAATAATAATAATAATAATAATAATATATGTTTTTTTGTATACCAAGAATAAGCATTCTCTGCAAAAACAAATGTTTGCAGTACATTCACTCATAATGTGGCTCGGAACAATGAGGTGTCACGTCCAAAACAATTTAATTTGACATTTAGTGAAAATAGCTAAGAATGTCAATTGCACGTGGAAAAGGAGCGCAATGTTCAAAATGCAGTAGTGAAAGCAAGTGGGGGTGGAAATGTTGTGCAAGGGTTCAATCAGGTGATACGCAAAAAAAAAACAGAGCAAAAAAAAGTCCCAAGTGGGTTTTGAAAGAAGAATAAAAGGCAGAAAGCAGGGAAAGAGAGAGGCTTCATGTCACTGCAGTGCATCGTCTTGGCAACGGTAGGCTGGACTTTTTTATTCGCCTTTACATTTATTCTGAGCCAGACCCATGAGCGCAAATTTGCAATAATAAGGTAACAACACTTGTAAACACAAGTCAAACAGCCTGTCATGTCCCTTAATGAATATGTGTAATTAAGACTAATTGCAGTTTTAAATAGTGTTGGTTCCATCCATGAGTACATCTCCGAGCAAAGCAGGCTCACCAATTCGCTCATTTTAATTCACGTTTATACAGGATTATATAGGATTCTATTTTCATAGCTGGAAGCTGTTCGTTAAATATCACTCGCTCAGTTCAGCATCCTTGAAATAGTAGCGTACTCGTAACTGCGTTCACAATGCAGTTAGAACATTCACAGTCGAGTAGTTTATTGTTTTTTCATGACAGAATAAAAAAAAATCAATGTCTTAATTTCATGTATGAGTTACTATATGCCCAAAAGTAATTTACTGTACCACATGTGTACAGGGTGGTCTGAACTGAAATGTTTTGCTGAAATGTGTTTTCGTCAAATTTTTTTCCTCAGGAATTTGTGGCGTCCTATATTCCACCATGGACATTATGGAGTACACAAATGACGAAGACTACTCCTTTACGAACTACACTTACAATTACGAAAACGAAACCATGACCCAGGGGACCATTTCTCGGCCCGACTCAAACAACATGTGTTTCAAAGATCCCACCTGCGTCGCCCTCATCCTCATCAACGTCGCCATCTTCGTGCTGGGCTTGGGCGGCAACAGCGTGGTGATCTGGATCGCCGGCTTCAAGATGAACAAGTCGGTGAACACCACCTGGTACCTGAGCCTGGCCATCTCCGACTTCATCTTCTGCGCCTGCTTGCCCTTGGGCATCACGCACATGGCGTTGGGGCAGTGGATATTTGGCAAGTGGATGTGCAAGCTCACCTCCTTCGTCATGTTCCTCAACATGTTCAGCAGCATCTTCCTGCTGGTGATCATCAGCGCCGACCGCTGCGTGTCTGTGGCGTTTCCCGTGTGGGCGCAGAACCGACGCACCATCAGGAAGGCTTCGGTCCTGGTGGTCCTGGCCTGGGTCATGTCCGGCGTCCTCAGCATCCCCAGCATGGTGTTCCGGGACGTGTACCGGAATGATCACCTAGGGGTGACCATTTGCCACAACAATTACGGCGCGTATCGCCACGGCCACAAGTCCGTGGCGTGGACCCGCTTCCTGGCAGGGTTTGTGGTGCCCCTCTTCATCATCGTCGTCTGCTACTCCGTCATCATCTGCAAACTCAAGAACAATAAGATGACCCGATCCAGCAAACCCTTCAAGGTCATGTCGGCCCTCATCGCCACTTTCTTCGTCTGCTGGCTGCCGTACCACGTCTTCATCCTGCTCGAGCTGAACATCCAAGATTACAACGTGGAGCTCCTGACCATCGGGATGAAGGTGGGCACGTCCGTGGCGATGGCCAACAGCTTCATGAACCCGTTCCTCTACGTGTTCATGGGCAACGACTTCAAGCAGAAGTTCAAGAGCTCCCTGCTCTCCAAAATGGAGAACGCCATGGGCGACGACGGTCGCACCATCAGCCGCTACCTGTCCAGGTCCAGCTCCTTCGACACCAGGGCCTCTACACACATTTAGAGGGCTTAAGCTCATGTACGTAAAGATAATGAGAGACGACACTCAATTCTAATCTTTGCATTCCGACAGCCATGGTTTTCTACCCGTAGTGCCTAAACGTCGAATGCGATATTTGATTTGTTGTGAAGAATGTAGATGGGGGCAGGACGTAGTTGCTACCGTGTTTGGACCTCCAGCCATAAGGTGCTGGGTTCAAACCTTAATGTACACAGCCTACCTGTATCCAAGATGTCCAACCCAGATCTGCTCCTTAATGACCTGAATCTGCACTCACTGTGAGTCTTGATTGGATAAAAGTGTGTTAAATGTCAAATTAGTAAATAGTTGGTCAAATATGTCTCAGGTAGCCTAATGTTACCGCTCGTCCAAGAGGTTGGTGTTGTATAGAGTTGTATACTTAATATAATTGTTTGCAGCGGTGCGAGTGAAATGTATGCTTTACATTTGAATGTCTTTATAACCATTATTAAAAGGAATGTGGATGTTGGAATTTTGTGAAATCATTATTTCTATTTTCTTTTAGTAAGTAAGGAAATCAACTCTAGTCTAAAATTATGTGCTGTTCTTTCTGCTGCTGAAAAATATGGCAAGGAACATGTAGTTCTACTTATGAATATGAGAAGTATAGAAATAGGTAAAGACAGGCATCCTCTGTCTTGAGATGTTTCATTATTGTCTTTCTTGGATCACATTATAACTAAATATATTAGTAAGTAAGTCAAACACCTCTGCATAATGTATTACTTGGTTACAATTTGATTACTGTATAATGTAATTTATTGTTATATATGCTAAAACTATATATGTTAAAATGTTAGAAATTATCTATTAGGTCAAAATAGGCACGCTTTATTAATTGTTCCACCTCTATTACACAATGCAATTGCTTTTCACTCTATTAAATCTTATATCATCAAATAGTCCATCAATTGTTCTTTCTATCTTTGCATCAAATAATTATATATTTCTGGGTTCATTGTCAAGTAAAAAAAATAACTCAAAGAAAGAGCCATAAATTCTAATAGACAGTGATCATAAAGCAAATACAATTCCTCATTCAATTTGTATGAGGAATAACCTAATGTGATTAGTTGAATAGTTTATAGGAAATGTGTGGTACATATTTACTATGCCTTCGATGATTTATGATGTCAACCATGAATAATTGTTTTTGCATAAACAGTAGATATGTGTAGATACTAGTTGTTATTTTGTCTTTAAAATAATTTTCAGTTACTTGAAGCTTAGCATTCTAACATGCAGCCCATAGCTAAGTTATTATAACACAAAAAGCAAAAACCTTTTTTGTGAAAGGCCTTAAAACCATGGAATTACTGTAGATTCATGGGAGCTGTATTTGTATCACTTGGAGAAAATATAATATAAATATCATAACGCTTTCTCCTTTGACAACAAACAAACAAGTTCAACATGTTCCTCCTTCTTATACTATTGGCCTATCATTCATATATTCTAATGAATTAATCGTAGTTAATTAGTTCTCTCCTATACGTAAGGATTTAATCACGTCACATCACAGTACACGGGTGAATTTACCTAATTAGAGTGTTTATTGGGCCTTTATCACATTACATTCATCCCATATAGAAAATACATTCACATGTGACACCCTTATGCAGACTGCCAGTCTGTCCATGAAAGCAAGTTTGACTAAAGCTGAAAGCAAGGTGTAAAAATAGAAACAATATCTCGCCTTACAAAGGTTATGCTGTTGTCCTTTTTTTTTTAATGTTTAAAAATATATACATGTATAGTATACAGTATATGGAAGTCCTTTAGAAGCGTGTGTTTTTATTGAAGCATACATAGTAGCAGGTTACAGGTACAGCGTTAAAAGTGCCATTTTAAAAACCCTTAATGGTGTGCATTAGGCTCGTGGAGTTGTTTGGATTTGCTTAAGCTACACTAGCAGTTGAGAAAAAAAAATCCTTTCAAAAAAATACAATTGTAATCAAGAAATTGGATGTCATCATCATTTTTTTTTTTTTACCTTATGTGCTACGATTAACTTGGGGGAACTACCAGAAGTGTTCTTAAATCTATAGGTGTTCTGAGACATACATTCAATCATAATAATAACATATAGGAAAACGTAATGCCAAATTCCTCAGTGGTTTTTGGGGCACGTGGTCATGCACAGTAAATGCAATTGAGGATAGTCCAGTGAAGAAAACATATAACTTAGCTGACATGACAGCATGACATCTGCAAATCAGAAAATAAAAATGCTGTATTATCATCAGTTCTGAAATTCCCCTGATTTAATTGGTTCGGGTATCACTATCCTTGTGAATATAGGGTAATCAAGAGGCAAAAGTTACGTTGAAGAACTGAGTACAAATACAACCATCATCACGGGTAAGATGCAGGTTAGATTTCTTTCACCAGCATTGGGCCTTTAAATACAGCATTAATCTGCAATGTATAAAATAGCATTGTTCATAGCTGTGGCAGCAGCAGACATCTTTTCAATTCTATTTTTCACAAAAATAAAGTCCATATTATATTCCATACAGTGTTTTAACAAACCTTTTGTATTGCATTTTTTTCCACTATGAATATGAATCTGTCGTAAAACAGAGATTTGCCTCCCGCACCCCTGGAAGCAAATCTACCTTCTTACTAAGGCATTGTTGCAACAAATACTCCTCTTCAACAGTTCCAGTCAAGACCTGCTCAAGTACAAGTACTCCTTTCTAAAAATCCAAATAATAAATAAACATTGAGCTGCTAGTATATACTTCAACAGCACCCATCACAAAAGAAAAGTGTGAACTACGGGATTAAAACCAAAACAGAAAACACAACGGAACAAGTGATTTAAACAATACGTTAAACAACAAAACAGGGGGAAACAAAACCAATCAACGTTAAGAGTCCAAAGACGACAGTGAAAACGCGGGGGGGGTGGGGGCCATCTTGTATATCATCTCGGCATGTACTCCATGGGCACGCCTGACATGTTCTTTGCCTTCAGCGCAACGTCCACTGTCCGGATCAGTTTGTTGATGTCCGCACGCATCTCCGGTGTGTAGGGATCGTACTCGAGCTTCCGCAGTCCCGACCGCTTGAAGTTGCCGTCCTTCTGGCCCTCCACGCAGAGCAGGCGGTCCTCGGACACCACGGGACCCAGGAACAGGACCATCCCCTTGAGCTGGGAGAAGAGGTCCCTTTTCAGGTCCTCAAAGTGAACCACGTGGACATGCTTCCCGTAGTGCAGCCAGTCCAGGGTGTGGGACGCCCACCACGGAGCGTAGTTCTTCACGAACTCTGGCCACTCTGGAAGACCACAGGAGAGCCATGGATAAGCAATAGCGATAAGTACAGGGATAACGCACAACAATACAAACATCAGGCTCACCTTAATATTCCAGAACAATTTCCAGAAAGCAAGAATGCCAAGAATTTAACAGATAAGCCGTAACATGAGCAGAATGATAACAGGGTTAGAGAGCTAGCTAAACCTAAATGCTAACATCTCCAAAAAGCCAGCATTCACTTGAGAAGTAACTCCTGCTTCCCCCTTCCTAGCTGGTGGAGGTAGAACACAAATGTGGACACAATGATAAGCTAGATTTTCCTATCATGTCATGAAGCACAATTGAGCCATCAGACACAATGTAAAAGCCAGGCTTTAAATTACTCAGCCCAAGCAGACATAACTCTAGTTGCAAATGCATTAACTAATTAGGAGAGCGTATCATTTATGAATTATTAATCAAAGTGAGGGGCCTGCTGATCCGGCTTTTCACAAACTAACAAGGGAAACTATTTGTGCCAGAGTTAGCGGACCGACCTAACTGGAAAAAAAAACTGCTAATGTTCCCGTCAAATGTCGGTCTTGCCAAAGACACTGCTTTGCTACTAACTCTGATTTGACCAAACAATGCAGCCAAAACCGATGTCAAATGCATCCACTGCAGGAACAGAAAGATAAGTCATCTAATCACTCACCTATCATCTACCATACAAGGTATATAGCAAAATAAACACCAAGCGGCTTTTCCTCTGATATGTTGGCCAGCATTGAGAAGCAGCAATACTAGTGATTTAATCTGCCTTTCAGGGATGGGGTGAGTGCATTCATATTATCAATCATCTTGCAAACCCACAAGCCAATTCACAACTGAACAGGGATGTGGAAGTTACTTTCAAAATGTAATATATTACTCATTACTCCAGAATTGGAGTGTGGTTGCATCTCAACCAGTGAACTCCTCGGTGCAGCTTTACTTTCTTCTATCCTCTTCAACCTTGACCTCACAGCAGCCTTTGATGCTGTATCCCATCAGCTCATTGGTTTGACTCCTACCTTGCAAATTCAGTGCAAATTCAGAATTACCTGTTTACCATTGTTCATGACATAGTTGTACAGGGTTCAGTGTTGGGGCCACTTCTGTTTGTTATTTCCAGCCTTCCTCTTGGCAACATCGTCCCCCACTATAGTATTCAGTATCACTGTTATGCTGATGACACACAGCTTTATGTGCCCAGTAAGCCCACTTCCTCTCCCCCTTCCATTTCCCTCACTGCCTGTCTCCATGATGTGCAGATATGGATGACAAACAACTACCTACAATTCAACAGTAGTAAAACTGAGCTACTCCTCATTGCCTCTGAAATCACACACTCACAATTCATGATTATTTGTTCACTCCACATTGCAGACGTCACCACACACGTCTCCTCAAAGGTTAAGAGCCTTGGTGTTACTTCACCGCGCTTCAACACAAGACTCCCACGCAATCTTAGTCATGGCTTTGGTCACATCACGCATTGATAACTGCAATCCTGGCAGGCATCCCAAACATACATAGTCATCAACTCACCCAGAACCCCACAGCACAGATTATTAGTCCACTGAACATGTCACATATTTTTTTAACTAGCTTACTCACTTTAACTGAATCAACTGCATTTTTATTTGTAGAATATAATAGTGATTTTTCAAGTCATTGCTGAGCTATGCTCTGCTGCTTATTGAATGTCTCACTGTTTTTGTTCTGATGTTCTATGACTGTGGCTCTGCTGTTGTACATGAATTGCATGCTGATGTTTTGTTCAATCTGTGATCGATGGTGTTTTCCATACGTTTACCATTAACAATGGCTGAAATCTGATTTCATTGTGGATCTGCGTGCAACACATTGATTGGCTGTCTCTCTCTCTCTCTCTCTCTCTCTCTCTCTCTCTCTTGTTAGAAACTAAATATACACTATATTGGTGTGATTACAGTGAACCAATGTAATTGTATGTGTTACATTTTCTCAGCTTTGGGAAAGAGCATTGTGAAAATATTGAAAGAGAAAAGAGAATAGAATAGAAACAGAAAAGTTGAGAAAGGGGGGGGTGTTCTATTGACCAACAAAACATGTGACCTCAAATTATGTAATTCTGTTGGCATACAGTCTCAGTTCTTGTTTTGGTTAGGCTTTGGCTGGCAGGACTTATTTCAATATTTTAACTGAAGTAAGAGTTAAACCTGCACCGTTGACTTTTCTACTGCAGCTATTTAACCCATTGGAAAATATCTGAACTGGAAAGTTTCTCCGGAATAAAACGTGTCCATCCACGGGTCAATCCATCCGGGGAATCGATTTAATTCTGGTACAATGGAGCCTGCCTAATTTCCAAAAGGGGCACATAAGACATCCTTGTGCAGGAGCCCACTCCCACTGAAGTCCTGCTGAAGTCTAAAAGTTGTGACATTCTACAGCATGTGTCACCCAGCAGTGACTCACCTCATCACTCGCTCCTGCCCAATAATCCGGGGATTGAACAATCGCTCTCAGCGTCGGCGTACTCACCCTTCCCCTTCCAGTGGGCCTGGGACGCAAACCCAATATGGCCGCCGTATTTGCGGTTGAACTCCGCCATGAGGGCCTTGTAGGGGTTCCGGATCATGAGGATGCCGGAGTCGAAGGCTTCGATCTCCTTCTTGCCGCTCTCGTGGGTCTTGATGCAAATCGTCCTCCCGCTGCGCCAGTGGTCTCTCTCGCCCTTGAATCCTGCGGAAAACAAACGTCATGCCGTCACATCGAGTGGACACTCGCACACACTGTGGCGCCGAGATGATGCTGTCGTGGTCACACCTGTGGCATTTCCACACTCTGGATCTTCTGTGAGCGCTTCACCTGAGAGTTGGTTTCTACAGAATAGAATCTGAAAAGAATATGCCTGCCTTTATTATGCCCTGCGAGCTGGCTTGCTGAGTATACTAGATGAGTTGGTTTGGGTGTGCTGAGGACTGTCACGTTTTTTGGAAAATGGAGAAGTAAGCCTGGCTTACACAAAACATGGCTTTTGTTACCTCTTGTCAACCTTGGTGTCTTTTGTTCACCACCATGAAAACACAGGGGGGGGTGTGAACAAACCCGCGAGTGACGAATAACACAACTCCCAACTCAAACACACAGTCACAACTCATACACACACAACGTATTCCGACCGCACGTCGTTCCAGCGCAGGCCTGGGTGTCACCGAACAAACCCCGCCATGGAATCACCTCGCCGCACACACGCGTGTGTGCGTCACACCTGCCGGCACAGACACGGAGAGAGAGCGCGTAAACAGCGCGGTCGCGGGTCCGCTCACCTTTGTTGTACAGCGAGCCGTCAAAGTAGTAGCTGCCCGAGTAGAAGCCCGTGGCCAGCTCGATGAGGTGCCGGGCCCAGGTGTTGCCCGCGCCGGGGAAGCTGGCCAGGGCCTGCAGCAGCTTGGAGCGCGTGGGCAGGAAACGCCGGTCCATGCAGCGGTTGTCTAGGGGCCAGACCAACACAACGCATGCCGGGTGAGATCCAGATCCTCCACACACGCCTTCTCTACGTCATCTTTGAGGTGTCTGTTGTGCGGTTATTGATCTTTTGTCCAATTCTGAGATTCTTAATGGATTCAACCTAAAATATATGTTAATGTGTATTGCTTAACAACACAGCAACAAGGACATCTACGCTGAGATATAAACACAGAGATGTTTCGATGTGTTGATGGTTGGTTCGTGACTCAAGTTTAAAGGGACATTACATGTATAGGAACCAGAATGCTGACTCTGCTCGGCCTTTTGTCTGAGGGTTGCCTGCATTTTTAATGACGTCCAGAGAATTCCCACAGAGGAGAAGTTAAATGACTCACCGGCAACTAGTGCAAGAAAGAGCGATGTAAAGCTAAAAAAAAAGGTACGACTCAGCAAAGAGTTCTGAAGATACATCCCTTTTCTTCAGGTGGTTTTCTTCAGAACGGCTGGTGCCTATTGCAGGGTTAACCCAGTGCAAACCGCACGTCTTTTGGTACTCCGGACAGACTCTGGGACACATGAGCAGTGCAGGCTAACTCCACACAAGACAGGGTCACGCGCAGGGAATTCAACCCGCGTCTCTGGAGTCCTGAGCAGCGAGGCAAGGAAGCGAACCAGAGGTGCGTTGGCACTGAATTACTGTATATCGAATTATATCGCTTAATTTAGAGGGCAAGTGTAGTGGCTAGGGTGTTCGACTCCCAGCCTAAAAGGTACTGGGTTCAAACCCCCATGTCCACAATCCTGTAGGCATCCTCGAGCAAGATATCTGACCCCTACCTGCTCCTTAATGTCCAGTCACTTTGGATGAAAGCACCTGCTAAATGAATACATTGTAAATAATAAAATCTGTCTACATGTAGTGTGAGGAAGGGGCCTCCTAAAGGCTCTGAGCACAATCTCTGATCTAGACACATGAGCCAAGACGCATCGATATAGACGGTTAGCGAGCTAACCGCATCTGTACCTTGGACCTGTGTTTGATAGACGACAAAGTACTGGTCATTCCCGCAGCTCTCCAGCTCTTCCACGTGGCAGCGGTGAAGGCACAGGTTCTCCTCCTCCGGCTCGTGGAGGGAGAAGTGTGACGTTGGGAAGCCACAGTGGCAGCGATCCCCAGCCAGCACCGCCAGAGACTGGTCCTGGTAGACCAGAAGACACACACACACACAC
>JAOPJK010000130.1:4793996-4804746 GCA_027123565.1 Phycis chesteri
TGTTGGCGTTGCGTGCCGGCCGGGGGCCGCGGGGGGGGGGGGCGGGTGGCGGGGGGGCGGGGGCGGGGGGGGGGGGGGGCGCCCCCCCCCCCCCCCCATGGGGTCATGGGTTCTTGTTTGGTTTGTCTTGGGGTTTCAGGTTTTCGAAGCGTAAATAAGCCACATATGTAAAACCTCCCCTGACGGGTTTGTTATGGGACTTTTGCATTGGCATGCGTCTGTGCCACCAGATTTTACAGATGAAGGAGACCACCAACCCCTTCTCTCTGGCCGTGTTCGATGATCTGCTGTACTGGTCCGACGCAAAAAGGCGTCTGTTGCAGGTGGCACAGAAGGGAACGGGCAGGAACTATCAGATTCTCCTCAAACGACCCAGACAACCTTTTGATGTTAAGTTAAGTGCAAAGAACCCCCCTCTTTTAAAGGCATCTGTATATTGTTGCAGAGATGTACATTTTTATCAGCAAATCTACATATTTGGCTCCTCAAAATGTGGAAACGCTGTTGGTCGCACTACTTATGCAACATAATGCAATGAAATGTGTCCCAACAAGCAAGGTGGCTTTAAATGGGAAGGAGACAGTGGTTCAGTGTGTGGACATCTTTGCGAAAGAAACATTTAGGGACACTCGAATGACTACAATCATAAGTGCCTCTTTTTTTCTTTTCTTTTTTAATAAATGCCTTGATGTTGGTTGACATAAATCTACTGAAGGTACCCTTATTTTATTTTTTTATTTTCATACTGGGTTGCAGATAATTCATTCGCTGCTCCAGATGGGCGCAGAGAATCCCTGTGAGAAGACTCGCTGCTCCCACCTGTGTGTGCTGGCCCCAGGCCTCAAGGCGGTCTGCAAGTGTCCTTCTGGCCTGCTGTTGGCTGAAGATGGCTTCACCTGCTCCAAGCTGAAGAACTCTGCCTTCCTGTTGATGCTGTCCCCCTCTACAGTCACACAGGTTTTTATTCAGCCTTGAGAAAATGCATACATCATGCATCTCAACCACATGTTATTGCCCCTTATCGTACGTACATAAAGAGTTCTGGGTCTAAAAAAAATCATACATTTGCACATGTATGGCTGCGGTCATCTAAGGGATCATTACTGCAGATTATCCCCCGAAAGGTGACGCAGGATGTCGTCGTCGTGTGTGGCTTAGATTTACCTGCAGGCTCGACACACGGCGGTGGAGCTGAAGCAGTGGCCCGAGCACCTGGCCCTGCCCCTGGCCAACGTCAACGAGGCCACCATGCTGGACTACAGCCTGCGGGAGCAAGCGCTGCTCCTGGCCGACGTGGGCACCGCCTCCCTGGGGCTCTTCAAGCTGCGCGACGGCAGCCTGTCGCCCCGCGGGCAGCTGCTGAAGCTGCTGGGTGACAGCGTCACCGCCATGGCACTGGACTGGCTGACCCTCAACGTGTACTGGAGCAGCGCCCGGCAGCCCCGGCTGCAGGTCACGTCCTTCGACGGCGCCCACACGGCGGTGCTGGTCAACGAGAGCCTCGGCGGTCTGGAGGCCCTGGCCGTCCACCCGCCCAGCGGCAAGGTGTGCTTCGTCAGCCCGGCAGGGCAGGGCGCCGGGCCGCCGGCCGCCGTGGAGTGCGCCAACATGGACGGTGGCAAGCGAGGAGCTCTGCGGCGGGACGGCGTGCGGCCCGCCTCGCTGGCGTTTGCCAACAACGGCGGGGAGATCTTCTGGGCGGAGACCAGTAAGATTAGATTTTTTCTTTCTTTTTCTTTCTTTTTTTTGCCTTCAACGTCAAACATTACAAAGTATGTGCTGATGTCTTGTTTGTAAAACCGTGAATGAATTGTGGCGACCTCCCAGGTTCTGGTACCATCTGCTCCATCAGAGTGGACGGATCCGGTTACAAAGAGTTCAAGGTCGGCAGTGGACTTGCTGCCCTCGCCTTCAGCGACGATCTGCTCCTTTGGATGACGGTTACCGGTAATGGGACATCAGATTTAAAATGGAATGTGCCATGTCAACGCAATCTTGATTGCCTTATTTCTATCAAACAATTGCCAGAAGTTGTAGGAAATGTAAATGCACTTTTTGTCATGGGGTTAACCACATTAATGCCCCTCCTATAATCATGGAATGTCTGCAGAGGAGGAATCTCTGCTTTAGCCTCACACTACTGAGCTTCATTCAACCCAATGGTGGCAGTGTTTGCTTGGACAACGTATTGTGTTTTCCTAGACAAGACCAAGCTATGGTACAGAGATGAGCAGCAACAGAAGCAGCTGTGGTTTGAAGTCAACACTGCTGTGGTCAGCTTAAAGGCGTACAGCAAGTCAAGCCAGACTGGTATGTGGAAAAATATGGCGCACACACACATGCGGTCTTGAAATTATTATAAGGGGGGGGGGAGGGTTCCCTGAACAGGGTTTAAATGTCGTGAAGTGTTTTCGGATACTTGCGGTAAGCAAGTCGAGCGATACAAAAACTGAAACTCAAAATTAGGACTCATAAACCGTCGCTTTCCTCTGGCAGGTACCAACCAATGCGGGGTGAACAACGGCAACTGCCACCACCTGTGCTTGGCCGTACCGGGGGCTCGGACCTGCAAGTGTGCCCACGACCACGTGGCGCTCAACGCCACCCACTGTGCCCCGGCCCGGCGCTGCCCCGCCGGCAGCAGGCTCTGTCTGGACGGGCTTCTCTGCCGGCCCAGTGAGAAGTTCTGCGACGGCCACGCGGACTGCCCGGACCACTCGGATGAGAACTGTGAGTGGGGGCCGTACTTGTGCGGGTGTAGCGTCACCGGTCGCCTGGTTTGAGATTCCTTGGCATCCAAGGGGCAGGGCTGTTCTAGTGGGGGTAGGGTGTTCGACTCCCAACCGAAGGGTTCTGGGTTTGAACCCCATTGTGACGTAGGCATCCTTGAACCCTTTTCGGCTCCTATAAGGAATACTGACTGTTGTCTGAATCTGGGTAAAAAAAACAGGCAAACGCCAAGTTAAAAGTGAATCTGTGTCAAGAAGGTTTGCTGGGTCAGGATTTGCTTCCCGTTGGCTGCTTACATTGACTTGCAGAGTTATATGTTCATTTGAGGGAATACTTTTTAATACTTTCTTTACTTTAAGATTTCCAATGTGTTCCGATAGTCGCTTATTCAGAGTGCCAGTAACACGACAAGATCATACTTTATCTTCAAACGCACAGATAAACGTCCCCTTCTAGACATGCAATGATTAATTTAGAATCAAACCACTCGTCTGAATCTGGGCAAGACTGGGCAAATGGCCACTTGCCATCTCTACTTTTTTTTTTTTAATGAATTGTATCAAAGCGAAATCCACCGCAAGTCACTTTGGACAAACATCCTCATCTCCTAGGTGTCCACCTGAAGGACGGCTGGAGAGACGAGGCCACGCCGTCCGCCGAGCCCACCGGGTCCTCCTCGCCTCCCCGTCCGGTACCGGAGGGCCCGACCCCGCCCGCCGCCGACGCCGCCGCCACCACCGACGGCAACCGGGCCAGGAACCTCGAGGCCAAGACCTGCCGAGAGACGGTCTGCAGCGGCAACGGAGACTGCGTGGCGCACGGCGGCCACACGGGCTGTGCGTGCGCGCTGGGCTACAGCGGGCCGGCCTGCGAGGACCACATCCTGAACGTCTTCTCGGGCCCCGTGGCCTACGGGGTGGCCGGTCTGGCCGTCGGCCTGGTGGTGCTGGCGGCCGTCCTGGTGACCGTGCTCAAGAAGAAGAGGAGGAGGAGGACCAATAGCGCAAGGTCTGGATTTGTGTCGCGATTGACGAAGGCTAGAGGGTTTGAGCACAAAGGAACACTCCGAGTACACTCGAGTATACTAGCAGTGGTTGACCTAGCAATTGAAATGCTTGAAACTTGTTCTGGTGACTTTCTTACTGTATTGGCAGCAGTGAAATGTTTCACCTTCTTATGACAAATGTACTCTTTGTAAGTTGCTTTGGAAAAAAGCGTCTGCTAAATGCCCTAAATGTAAGTAGCTACATTTTTGCTGGTTTCAATGGTGCAACACATGCAATTTGCAATTCATTACTAATGAATTGCAAATTGTTACCTGTTCCACGACGATATTTTCATGTATTCCATGCATCCGCAGCAGAACCGATCAGGTGACGAAGGAAACGGGTCTGACTGTCCTTGAGAACAAAGCCGAGGCGGCCCCCAGGACTCCGCCCCCACCGCCTGACACCACCGTGACAGAGGTGGGCCGGCTTTCCCTTGAGTTACTCCTGTACTCGTACGTTTTTTTGCTGTTTGTGGAATGACCTTGTCCACTATCCATCTTTGCAGGAAGCGGGCTCTTCTGTGAACCAATGCTGACGACAATGTGGAGTGATTTTGTTTCTGTGAAATAAACGACTTACATTTTCATTGACTGTTCATTCTGCTCCTAATGTATGAATGGGTGGGATTTTTTTTTTTTTCACAAAGTGTAAAAATTGTATGCAATATTTTGAGGTCTAAACCTTTTAAATATTGTTTTGCACTGATCACATTTCTTGAAATTGTGCAGTTTGAAAAATGGGTATCTTGCACTGGGACATTTAGAATGCTGCCTCAAGGGGGCAGTATGTGTCAAGACCGCAGTAAAATCCAAGTTTATGACGTAAAGATGTACCCTGGTCACGCTCACTCGAGCTAGGCTGTGCAGCCCATAACCAGCCCATAAGAAGCGGACTCCTATTCTGCAGGGAATTCCCCCCGTTTAACTTGATACACTCGGTAAAAAATAACCCGAACGTTCAACATTTTGACACCCATCAACCATCACCATTTTCAACTGAAGTGACTGGCGTTGCAAGGACCATACATTTATTTCAAGCTACTTTCACGCTGATGCATTTCCAGCACATAATTAGTGTCTAAATGCCCCCTATACTTATTCTCTAGCATACAATATAGTGTTGACTATGTAGAAAACAAGTGAGCCAAAGACCCCCCCAAAGCATAACGCCCCACCATCAACAAATCAAACCCCAAATCAGCCGGTTCACCCCACTAGTGATTATACACACACACACACACACACACACACACCCCTACCTAACTAACTGGGAGGTCCACATCCAGGCTGCGGTACATGCCCATCTTTGTATCTCCTGGGATAAGCAGCTCAGGCACAGGAAAGGTTACCAAGTGGGACGCTGACCCCACTTGCACTTCCAGCTGCATTATGTTCAGGGGTTACTGCAGTGTGGAACACACCCACCTGACCACAGTGCCCCAGAGACGCGGCTGCCCTCCAGGGAGGGGAGCGTTCTGGAGGGAGTGGGAGTTACGGCTCAACACTTTCTTTTAGTTATTGTATTTTAGTAAGTTGTTTGTTCCTTACAGATGTTTTCACATTTCTTGGAAAAAATGTGTCTTTGCTCAGAGTTGATTTTCAAATCGCTGTTTGTTTTTTTGCTTTCACTGACGATCATTAACAGCGCGAGTGTAGGCTCATGGCATGCACGGTATAAATCAAGTTTCGTGTTTAGACGAAAACCACAAAAACATCTTTATTGTTTCCTCCACCAAACAATACTCGTATGGTCTCTTCGAATGTCTAATTTGAGCATGTCTGGGTTTTATTTTAGTAAATCACAAAAAAAGGAAGCAGCATGTCTTCAAAATAAATATTTGACAGCAGTTTGCTGACAATGAATTATGTTCTTGTGACTACATAGCTTGGCAAGTACATAAGGAGAGGGGCAATTCAAACCATTATTGCAAGACTTAGGGCAAAGCTGTGGAAGCTGAAGTTAAGTCTAAGGGGTTAAGTCTCATGCCAGCAGGATAAGACGATAAAAGCTATCAAGGTAAGTTCAATGCTCATGATGCCCAATGTTTCTAATCAAGTAATGACAAGCTCTGAAGCTTATTTTGCTTTTGTCAGTACATGGGACAAGACACATCACTGCTTCCATTGTGTTTTATTCAGTGCTGAAATAATTACATTTATATTTTCATGATCAATGAATTGTTAATTAAGTAAAACTTTCGTTGCTCTTAGATTCAGATATTAGGGTATCTTGTGTTGGGTATTTGGCATTATTCATGGTATTAACCACTGATTAAATGAAACATAATTCAGACATGAATTGGCAATGTAAATATGTCATTAATTACAGCCCTAGTTTCATGAACCATTTATTTATTTTTCTGTTTGCTGATTGGCATTATGCAGTTATGTAGATCATTAATGGAAAGTAAGTTTCTGAAGGTAACTTGAAACCTAAAGTCAACTTAGTATATTGTTATCTGTGAAAATACAATAGGACAATATTAGAGTAGTGACACTAGTAGTATTTTCCAGCATGATGGTTCATCTGACATGATAAGTACAGTTTAATTCTTTCAGCAAGCACAGAAGAGACTACCATGCTGTTATTTCAAAGGACCGTGATATGTGTTTTCGTCATCATTAGTGCAGCGGTTTCCAAACCTGTAAGTATAGCTTTCGATATGACACATTTCTCAAAGATATGAAGCATTCAATGCTATGCCTTGTGTATTTCAACCCGTATATATCCACCACACACACACACAGGTGAAAGGAGGTCACAAATCAGACTCCAGTGAATCCAGCTCAGAGGAGGAGGAGGAGGAGGAGGAGGCCGAGAGCACTCTGGAGCAGCAACAGCCAGAGCGGCACGAGCCGACCATCCCCAATGCCCAGCAAGAGCCGACGATCCCCAATGCCCAGCAAGAGCCGACGATCCCCAATGCCCAGCAAGAGCCGACGATCCCCAATGCCCAGCTAGAAACGACGATCCCCAATGCCCAGCAAGAGCCGACGATCCCCAATGCCCAGCAAGAGCCGACGATCCCCAATGCCCAGCAAGAGCCGACGATCCCCAATGCCCAGCAAGAGACGACGATCCTCAATGCCCAGCAAGTGACGGACCCTCCGTACAGCGAAGCCCCGCTCCCTGACTCACAGACCGACACTATTCTCGCCTCACACCTCCCGTCCACCCCCTCGGCTGTGCCCGACACCGCAAACCAACTGCCAACCGCTACCGTGGTCCCCGACCCGATGACGCCACCGCCAGGAAGTGATCCTTCACACACCTCCCTGGGGGAAGGCGCCACGCCGGGCATGCCAAACGCAGACGCCATTAATACGGACATTGCGCACGCGGGGGCAGATGTCGCGGCCTCACATAAACAGGTGTGTGCAGAGACCGAATCCGTCGCCGTCACCATAGACGTCGGTACCGGAGCGGATCCGCCACACGTGACCATCTCGGTAGACGACGTGTTCACCCCGGGCGCTGCTACGACCCTCCCGGGTGTTACCATGGCAACGCCTCCGCCATACTTCTACACCTCTCCCCAGCCAACGCC
The DNA here is from genome assembly GCA_027123565.1 of Phycis chesteri. Classification (NCBI taxonomy): domain Eukaryota; kingdom Metazoa; phylum Chordata; class Actinopteri; order Gadiformes; family Phycidae; genus Phycis; species Phycis chesteri. Next base: position 4,801,323 of record JAOPJK010000130.1, read on the forward strand.
GGCCTCCACCACGTCCATGGTAGGCATCCCCGTGTGTTTCACCATCCATGTGCCCACAACGGAAGGGGTGCCGCTCAGAGGTGACGCCTGACGGTCGTTGGGTGAACACTGACGTTCCAACTTTTAAGTCGTATGTTTACCATTAGCTTCGCCCCGTTCACTTTGTCATATATTCCGCAGTTTAGTATTTTTTTTTTAGATTGAAAATTGGGGACAGTAATGTGAACTGGAGGGTACACATTTGTTAATGTATGAAACTTGTTTTAAATGTCATGTTATGGAACTGAATCCTTGCTGAATAGAAAACACTGATTCTGTTTAGGTTGGTCCGATGAGAAACTGACTCGAATAACGATACCGGAATTAGTTTGATCATTGTTGTTTTTGATGCTATTGCTTCCTTCACTGTGTATTTGCATTGTGTGTGTGAATGCATGTTTATGAGTAATACATAGCCAAGTGCAGTAGAGTAACACGCGTTGTATTAAAAAATAAATTGTTCTATTAGTTGTGCTTCAACATTAAAGTAACCTTAGTAAAACACTGCTTCGGTTTTATCATTTTATTTTGTCATATTTAACCGCCATTAATTAAACCTCTGAATGAAATGAAAAAATGATGTAATAAATCAATGCCTGGTCCGTCCAAAGAGAAGAGGCGAAGACACTTCCACTGACCGCGTACATTTTCAAAACAACCTGCTGCTACTCTGAATGTGCTCAGCCTTGCAAAAGGAGCACAGAGATATTCCACTCCCTGTTCACTGCGAAGCATCTCCATGCTTATAGTTTACGAAACATACATAAATAGTATATCCCCCCAGCACAACACAAGTGCAAGCCAATCAGAATCAAAAGCATTCATTTTGAAAAAAAAAACAATCCCAAGGATTAAAGTTTTCATCATTTGATGGTGGACCCTGCAACCGATGACCCTCTGCCATCGTCGCCAACAACTGTTAAGAATGGACACTCGTAGAAATCCTCTGTTGAACACTTGATCATGCTGAAAACAGAGTGCAACACTAAACAGGCTGAGGATTTTGTTTTGTTTTTTGATGTGGTGTCGTGGACAAACACATAGCAGAAAACCCTCAGAGGGGTGTGGGGGGGGAAGATTAAATTGAATGTGTCTGCGGAGGGGTTAACTGTGTCTGCGGGGGGGGTTTGATGATGCTGGGGGGTGCGGGTTACTGGGCTTGCGTTTCCTCCTCGGCCTCAGCGTCCACCCACTCATCGCTGTCACTGTCCGGTTCAAGCTCAAGGGCTTCACCCCCTTCAATCTCCTCCTCCTCAAACTCATCCTCGTCCTCCTCCTGAGCCTCCGCCTCCTCCTGAGCTGCCGCCTCCTGAGCTGCCGCCGCCTCCTGAGCTGCCGCCGCCTCCTGAGCTGCCGCCGCCTCCTCCTCCTCCTCCGCCTCCTCCTCCTGGGCCTCCGCCGCCTCCTGAGCTGCCACCTCCTCCTGCGCCGCCTCCCCCTCCTGCTCCTGTGGTGGTGCTTGCTGCTGCGGCGGCTGGATGAGACCGCCGTCCTGGGCGGTGTTGTAGGAGCCACAGCGGGCGCACTTCATCCCCAGCACGTGGAAGGCCACGGTGCAGTGGGCCTGGCAGTCATTGCAGATGATCTGCAGGCAGACAGGGAGGCATGGTTGCAGTCTAGAGGTCTCATGGGAGCTCATGTACCAGGGGCAGGCACTTGACATGACCTCAAGTGACATGACAACCGAATACTCCTTGGGGGCTTTGAAGAGAGCGATGTGAAACGGTTTGCTTTGCCATCAGATCACATACATTTCTTTGTGTGCTTAATAAGCGTACGCGCAACATTGTCAAATATTTCACTAGCATTGTCCCTTTGTTTCAAGGATTTCAGGTGAAATACATCAACTGCTTTAGATCGTACTGATGGTGCAACAACCCGAGCTTGACAGCAACAGCTTACTTTCTGCCACGTCTTCACTGACACGTTAAGAAGCGACCGGACGGCCGGCGGTGTTGGGGGTTACCTTGACGGTGGCGTCCTGGTACTCTGTGGGCATGGGGGACAGGGCAATCTCTTTGTCGATATGATCCCAGTGGGTCTCCATGTCCCAGGCAGAGTGCATGCACAGAGGACAGCGGTACGCACTGGCACAACATATAACAAATAGAAAACCTTACATTTACAGATAAAGGAGATGTTATTTGAACACTTCTCGGCCATTTTGTGATTTGGTCCTATTGAGGACTTAATAGTTATTCACTACATTTACATTTAGCATTTAGCAGACGCTTTTGTCCAAAGTGACAAACGAAAGTCACTAATAGTTGCTAATGCATATTTTATCTAGTAAAATACAATTTCTTAAAAGACTTACCCAGTTCTGACCATGTCATCGAAGCATGTCCTAAAAAGGATAGAACGTAAACACATAGACTTAAAAGTTGATGATCTGAAGATAATCTATTAAAACCAACAGTTATTACATTAAATGCATGTATGCCATATAGGAAATACCACATGGGAAGGAAAGTCATACATGTAGGGCATTAAAGGGATTTCTTTCCCATTTCTGTAATTTCCGTCAAATATTTTATATATTTCTCAACAATGAAGTTGAACATTTACAATGAAACATTGAAAATCAAACAGCGTATACTTGTGTAGAAGGTGACCACATGGAAGAACTTGAGCTCCGATTCTTGAAGTGTGGATATCCTGAGAAATGAAATACAAAAATACAGAATTATAACATAAACCTGAATAAATACATGAACAACAGCAAACATTGGGGTTCATCGAAACCAAAAGTTCCCCAAAAACCCTATCCCATCCTCTAGATGTAAATACGAAGATCTTACCTCCATACACACCGGGCAGTTCTGGCGGGAAACATTTTCAACGCACTAAAAAATAAATAAAACATCATACAGTTAACGCAAATGACAAGACTGAAGGATGATTCTTTTTTGGCATTGTAAAGATAAACAACTTAACTGACCTTGTGTTTACCTCTCAGGTTACTGGCGAGACAGAGATTACACTTGTCACAATGGAAATACTTCTCTCTGGGTCCTATCCTGTAGGGTTTAGCACAAGACACGGTGAGTTCAACAGTTCAACAGCACGCAAATTCAGGGAATTTGACTTGCAGCGCGGTTCCACTCTGGCTCGCTAGTCCTACGCGACATGTCATTTCCTCTGTCTTTCAGCCCGCTTTGCTGCCTTTGCTGTCTTCAATGTCCTATCGCTGAAGGCATGATTTGCCAAGCTGGCTTATTTCCTGGTTATAACAATGGAATATTTTCTATAAACTTTCAAGAGACACATATCTTTTTGGTATTTTATTTTACTTACATTTTTTGTTTTGTATTTATATTTATATGTACCCTGGCTGCTATGGCGACCCAATTTCCCCTAGGGGATTAATAAAGTTGTATCTTAT
>JAOPJK010000130.1:4849635-4862409 GCA_027123565.1 Phycis chesteri
GAGAGAGAGAGAGAGAGAGAGAGAGAGAGAGAGAGAGAGAGAGAGAGAGAGAGAGAGAGAGAGAAAGAGAGAGAGGCTGTCAAGTCTGAAGTGGGCTGCAAATGCTTACCTGCAAGCACACGCAACTACCACCCATATCATCGCCAAACATATAATGTCATCATTATTTCAAACGTTGCGCCGGTTGTTTTATGCTGTATATGGTTTCGACGCCGGCAGTCGAAGGACAACAGCATCAACACGCCACGCTGTTAGTTGAAAAAAAAAAAAAGAAAAAAAAAAAAAGCCCCAATGCGTCCTCGGAGCGGTCCTGATGAGAGTGCGCAGCGGAGAAACGTTCGACATGTCTGCTGACGGGAGTGGAAAGCGAACTGTGTGTGTGATCCACTCCACACGGAGGACGCACGGGGCAGAACTGCGGACGGAGAATCGCCACTTAGCGCTGATAACATGTGATCTGCATGCTCAAAACGCTTCGCAAGCTCGCTTGACTGTTTCGCTTCGCCGCTAGACCAGCAGGAAACAAATCCGTCCGGTTTTTTTTTTTTGGAGAAGGAAAAAGGGGGAAGAAACGTCCCGTGATCAGATCAGCCTGTACGCCGCTGTGGCTTCTTGTGTAGCAGCAGCAGCTACTGGAAGATTCAACCTTTTTTTTTTTTTTTTTTTTTGCACGCCATCCAGCAACCAGCGACGCACTTACTGTACGGGCAACAACACGGGTTTTCAAGTAGCCCTACAGAATTGACAATTTGCGTGAAGCTCTGCATTCCACCGTAGCAGGGCTAAGTCCTGCGTTTTTTTTTTTGGCGTGACGTTCGTTCTTTTATTCTAAGGTATGCTGCAGTCGCTGTTATTCATTCTAATACCCGTAGCGGGCACGTTTCCCCGAGTAGATATGTTACCGCGAGGATTTTGCCTCTAGCGATATTATTATCATTTTTTTTTAATCGTGAGGATTTTTTGGTGCTCCCTCTCTCTCTCCCTCTCTCCCTCTCTCGCTCCCGCGTTTCTCACGTGGTTCGTGGGTTTATTTTCAAGAAAGCAGGTTATTAATTTTTAATTCTTATGCATCCGCACGAAGACGAGGCAAGAAGAGGAGAAAACGAGCGATAACCCGAGGGAAAGGAGACAAGTGATGGGGGAAGAGAGAATGATGATCTATGAATGATACGTTGGCCGGCGAAATAGACAAGGAAGGAGATTGGACGAAATAAGGTAAGATGGACAAGTGTTATTTAATGTGGGATATTTACTTTAAGTGCGACAATGATGCCGTGTGATATCTCCAACCCAAGCTTGGGCACACGCACACGCGCACACGCACGCACGCACGCACACACACGCACACACACACACACACACACACACACACACACACACATGCAGTCTCGGAAGGGTGGAGAGGCGAGAACGCCGATTTGTCTAACGCTACAGTGTGAGTTTTATACACAGCATAGAGATCTTGTTGATGCCACAAAAATCAATCCTGTGCGTGTTCGATTTAACTCGTTTATTTTATTTTTTGGATAATTGGGTTAGTGATTGCATTATGGCCTACAACCTAATATAACTGACAGCCAGGCACGTATGACAGCAACAAGGATCCAAAACTCACTGTTTAAACACATCGTAGTCAGTGTTTAAACACATTTTTGCTTGTGGGGCCTGTGTCCCCAACGCGGGGATCATAAAGCAACATCTTTCAGCTCTTTGGTTAGGAATTGAGTTCAAATAGCCAAACAGTAGGCTACATATTAATAATTGAGTGACATTCTGTCATAATACGCGTTCGTTTTTTGATACGTGCTTCTTTTAGTGCCTTTGGTTACCCAACCACACAACAAGCGTGTGGTACAGAGAGGAAAATGAGTTGGGGAGAGTAGCCTCTGTGGTTTTCGGATAGCCCACATTGAGGCGTCTACATCTCACTTGCATCTACCAGCATCTGCCCACATGAGTAGAATATTCAGCCCATGCACGTCGTGTTTAAACCGTAGTTCACAATGTAGCCTACATTTGACCTCTCAGGGTGATGAGCGGGCACGCCACCCAAGCTCATTATTATACACACAAGGCAAACTTACTGGTGTTTCTCTGAGAACACTGTCAACCAAACGTGGACGATCGTGTCACTTGTTCGTTGTTGGACTTTTTGTGTCTTTTTGTGTGTGTGTGTTTTTTTTTGTGTGTCAATTGAACACCCTTCACGCCAGAGGAGTCGCGAACGGACAAATGTCAGATTCTGGAGGGGGTTGAAAAACCAGTGCGACTGGTCTGGACCAGTGGCATCCCGCCGCTTTCTGGACTTGGTTTTTCTGGCGGACCGCCGCTGAGACGAGAGTGATTTACATCCCCCCGTCTCGTGTGTCACTGATCAGCCGTCAGAGAGAGAGAGAGAGAGAGAGCCACGGGTTCTCTCAGTGGGGCCGTGGGTGCTGCCGGTATTAACGATGGCGATAATGATGGCACTCATACGTCTCTCACTGTTAATGTGTCACTGATGAGGAGTGCATTGTATCTCATGTCGTGTGCGGCGGCGGTGGGAGGCTGTGTAGGATACAGTGTGTTGACTCGGGCTGTGATGGATCAGTGGACGACGTGCACCGCTGATGGAAGGAGGAACAGTGGACCAGTTGACTCCACACACTTGTTTATGGTGTTATTTTTAATGATGCGTCCACATGAGCCATGTTATCACGCACGTGCGCTTGTGTTACATGTTACACACGCGCGCGCGCGCGCACACACATGTGCGCACACACACGCACACACACAGACACACACACAAAGGCAAAAATGTGCACACACACCCACGCACACACACACATACACACACACACACACACACACACACACACACACACACACACATACACACGCACACACACACACGCACACACACACGCGCACGCACACACACGCACACACGCACGCACACACACCCGTGCGAGCATTAGGGCGGGGCAGATGAAGGTGACCCATACACCAAGGTCCGTGGTGTGCAATTAACGAGTGACGGCCAGCTCATTGGTCAAATCATAATGGATTAACAGAAATAAAATAAATAAATAAATAAATAAATAAAAAATCACAACAGTGCATCAATCAAGTGGCTGTTATCAAGGTCAACTTACCAGCATTTTTTGGGATGTTGACTGATCGACAAATGTTGCCAGAGTCACACGGAAAACAAAACGAAACAAAAAATTACAAAATGATAGCATCTTGGTCACAGCAGTTCTCCCTGAAACACAAGCCTATGTCTACAGGTCTAGGTATATAGTCCTAGGTCTATAGGCCTAGGGCTATAGGCCTGGGTCTATAGGCCTAGGTCTTCATAGACAGCAGGGCACAGAGAGTACAATAGCTTTGGGGTTACAGAAATAATCACTGGGCGCTCACAAAAAATAAAAATAAAAAGCTGGGGTGCTCATGGCTCTCAGAGATGCACTCTGGGTCCACTTCCACCCGCATCTGGTCTTCCATGGAGGTCTGGGTCCACTTCCACCCAGACCTGCATTGGAACCCGAGTAGCAGCAAGGGTAATGCGAGGCTCAGCCAAAGTGTTTGACTTCTGTAGAAACTGGTAGAAACTCTAACTAAACGCAAAAGGAGAAATATTTGCTAAATGTGTAAGAGGAATGAAGGGTAGTGCTATGGTGATTTAAAATGGGGGTTCAGTGAACAACTGCCATGTTTTGCAAATATGGAAGTTTTACTTATTCGATACAAATACATACAATTATTTATTACAGTTACATAAGTATCCCTGTCAAGTCTTCCTGCCAACCAAAAGATGTTTTGATGAGGCCGTGTGTTAATAATTCAGTCTATCTACACTTACGCTTGTATAAATAACGTCTGCTGAATGGAAGAAAGTGATATGAATCCTAAAGCCAGCCCTAAATGAATTATTCAAATCAGCACACCAGCAGCACTTTGGGAATCAGACAACATCCGGCAAATGTAAAACAACTTGTCTAGGTTTGTTTATTCCATCAAGTCATGTGAGCCGTGGAAGGGAAATACACAGAGCCAAAACTGAACCCAAACAACTTTTCCTATTCCCCTTTCGACAAGTGTTTCAGTCCTCGGCGTGAAAAAGTGATTATTTCTGCAAAACAAAAAACCACTGCAGACTGGGGCCCTGAAACTACTAGGCCGAACATGATGAAAAGCCACACGCCTGGCCTTTTAAACGGTGGCAACAGCACTTTAAAAATCAACTAAGCAGCATACTTTGCCGTACTCCTGCTTACAAAAGCAAGATTATCCCAAAATGGGAAAGTTAGGGCCAACCATACAATGCTGACCACTTAAGGCAGCAAGTTATCAAAACCCAACAAATGCGATGGCCAAAATGAGCACCACCGGGAGACGAATGGGACTCTACACCATATTTTGAAACTCAAGAGGTTATGAACAGGAGGAAATACACAAAGCAAAAACCTGAGCCTACACTGTGGGGATGATAAGGCAGGTAAGATAAAAGACAACACATTTTCTACATCAGACGCAAATGGTTCAAGAGGAGCGTTGTTGTGCATACCACAGGCTGTATGAAATGGGCTGACTCAATAACCCCATAAACAAACAACCCAAAAAACAAAACATGGTTCGGGACTAGAAGCATCTAAAAGGTGACTAAATGTGCAAAAATCCTTCTTAGTATAGAGATCTTAGTACAGAGATTTCAGTACTGTTGTTAATTCATCCACACTTAAAGGGGTGTTGTTGTTTTTTTTAAATAGTCAACACATCTTCAAAAACACATTGTTATATACATAGATATATTATACATTAATTACACATTATATTATTAATAATCACTAGGGTTTTTTTTAAGCATTTCCTGGCCTGTCCTGTGACAGGTGTGTCTGGGTGGGGGCAGGCAGGCTAGGTCTTACCTTGCGACCGTCGCTGGCATGGCAGTTGACGTTTAGTGGCGTGAGCAGGGCCATGAGCTTCTCCTCGTTCCCGCTCCTGCGAAGACAACCACAGCAATGGGTCAGCTCGGTTCTGTGGGGCCCAGCGTTGTGAGTGATAATGTCAAAGGGGACGGATAACGCATTGTGTGTTCCCACCTGGCCGCCTCCAGCAGCTCATCCTTCTTGTATTCACCTGGATGAGAACAAAGAGATTCAATTAATCATTTAGCAGGAATGGCGATTTTGCTTTTGGTCACCGGTTGAATGTTTGTTCAGACATAAAAGAGTCAACTAATACAACGTTTGTCAGTTTGGTTATTGCGTATTTACAATTTTATAGCGAGAGAGATATAGAAAAACATATCGTACAACATTTATGCCATACATCAATATACATAAAAAATTCTAATAGCAAGCAAGGCTAACACGCTTGCTGCGAATAGCCCAACATCAATATTAACATTATATGCATGTAGTCTCTGTATGTATATTTACATTTAGGGCATTTAGCAGACGCTTTTGTCCACTTACAATAAGTAAGCGACTTACAATAAGTAAACATAATGTATGTACGTATGTATGTATTGTAATATTAACCCATAATTTGTTTGGATGCCACATTGATGAGAAAATAGGACTTTATAAAAAAGAAAATACAATAAGTCCAGTAGCGTGACAGAGGGGAAGATTGGGTTGAAATACTGACCGGTTAGTACAGCTTTGGCTGAGGGGTCAGCCAAATCCAAGGCAGATTTACCATCTGTGTTGCGGATATTAGGATCTGCTCCATGCTGCAGTAAGACTACACAAAAAAATATGCGATTAGAAACATGATTTGTTTTTATTCTAAAGTGAGGTCAATAAGCGATAATACTACAAACTATAAAAAAGTGGTATCATTATTATTTAAAGATAATAAACTAATTATTAATCTGGTTTCAGTGCCTAAAGCAATCATCATTAACGCATTTACCAAGAGCATACCTTTGCTTGATCAAAAATACTTGGATAGTGATTTTTATAAAGACAGGTTATCAAAGTGTTAGTTTCAACGAAGACTGAGAAACAATGGATTTGTATTCATTCGGGGGCAATTCCTATAACGTCAGGACTCACCAATGCACACATCTATCTTGCCCTTGATGGCAGCCTCGTGCAAAGGGGTGTAATTCCAGTTATCCCGGGCGTTGGGGTCTGCCCCCTGACATAACAGGAGACTGACCACCTCGGCGTGGCCAAATGAGCAGGCATTATGCAAGGGAATGAGTCCTCCATCGTCCCGGGCATGGACATTGGCCCCGGTCTGTAACAGATGCTCGACCACATCTTTTCTGCCAAAACCTGAGGGGGTGGGTGGGTGGGGGGGATTTTGTTATTTACACGTGCTTCTGTATTCAAACAACTGTATGCTTACGCTATTGAAACAGAGAACACAGCATAGAACACACATTTAATTGCGTAATCTTAGGTCTGGGTTATTCTCACTTGTTGAACAGTTTTATTGAAAAAAATATGTTGTGTTCAGGTTTGTGTCCTGTTTGAGTTTAGGGTCCTGGAACTGAATATAGACCACCCGTCCAAATGATAGACTACAATAATTGAGGACAGCCAAAGTTTACTTACTAAATTAAAGCAATCCAACATGGTACAGTGGAGTCGACTTTTAAATAGGCCTACCGGTATACATTCATATTACAGTATTCGGAATAGGTTTCACGATAAGAACAGTTTCTGAAACGTGTTACAGCATTTAAAAGAAAAGTAAATAAACCCTGCGTGAATTATAGGACGATGTAGACATACAACTCCGACTTGAAATAACCACCAGGAATACGGTGTTAATTGGCGATGGAAACCATCTCGCTTTGTGCATCGTGATAGGGGCTGACGAAACGGGTCTTTTTCGGCTGTGTGTGGTTTATTCAACGGGACCAGCGTGGAAACAACACGACACAGTTGCCATTTTCTAGCCAGTGGAGCTTTTGTTTGGGGATGGGTGGGGGCATGTTATTAAACCAGGGCCTACGCAGACCCGGTCCGCACAATACCGTTAAAATTCACGGGCACATCACAGGCCAAACGTAGTGAAAACGGCATCGACGTGAGATGCGAGGGGGGCGCAGTATAGAGCGGTGATGGCACGGCGATGGCGAGTACGGCCGTCTATATATCGCTAAATCAGCGACAAAAATAAAACGACACCGCGTCAGCTTACCCGCAGCGAAATGAAGGGGGGTAGATTTTCGCCCGGCCATGTCCTTTGCGTTTACGTTCACCGAGTCGACGAGCCTCTTGACCCGAGAGACGTCTCCGTTCCGACAGGCCTCGAATAATTCCCTGAAAGCCCCGCCGATGCCACTGCTCCCATCCGTGGGACTCGTACAGCCGGAGCCCGGACTGGAGACGCTGCTGCCGCCGCCCGATGTTGTTGTGGTGGAGCTGGCGCTGCTCGCAAGGACCGTGGCTGGCAGATCCGGAGAGGCCAGACTAATCTCCATTCCTCCGCTGCATTCCCGTTCGCCTTCGGGTGGTACGGTGGTCGAAGTTAACAATGCCATCGGCGGAGAGCCCGGTGGACCGATTGCAAGAGAGCTGTTTCGTGGCGGAGACTGAAGGGTACTTTGCTGTTGCTGCGAGGAGCGACGAGACACCGCCATTATCGCAGCTCTCTGGCAACAATAATAGTCCTCCCCGTTTCCTGTGAAAGTGGTCATGCTTCCGGTTACGAAGACGGTCAGCTGTTTCCATGAGGTTACAGATAACAATCAGGAGAGTTGCCAGGCTGTTTCTTATGGCAAAATGATACGGCTGGCCTAATGTTTTTGGAAACCAAATCGAGATTATGGAACAAAGAAAGCCAAACAGCATAAGCTTCGGGTTTAATTTTGACAACTTGTATTTTTAAAGACTTGAGACTTGAACAACAGTAAAACAAACATTAAAACAAAGGTCAAGAAATAAAATAAAAACATAAAAGGCTTAGCTCCCACATATGGCAAGCTATACACATATACAAGCTTGAACAATACAAGTAAAACATAAAGCACTTGCAGTGAAAAAACTACTTGCAGTGAAGGCAGAGAACTTAAAGAAAATACAAGAGGTCCGATAGTTGGATTGCGGGTTCGGCATGCAGATACTGTCCAGAAAGATAGGCCAGCTTGTGGGCGTATTTGCACGGTGCCGGTACTCGAATGGTTCCGGGCCAGTTCCAGTACAGGTGGCACAGCTTGTAGGTTAACCTGGAGTCACACACAAGTTAAGACAAGGTGTACCGGACTTGAACGAAAGCAACATTAATGCCATCAAGGTCTTTGTAGCACCATAAGGCTTTACCTTTGCAAGTGGTCAGGGGTAAGACTGGAAGTGTTGTAGACTGAGACGTAGTGCGTAGGAAAGCCACATCCATGGCGGATGTGATGTGCCATCAGATAAAAGTCCACCCTGAATATAAACAAATGAGATTGTGATTAACATTGTAGGGCAGAGTAATGATATGTCAGATGTACCTCAGTTTTTTTATTTAAAATCACTCGACAAAGCAAATATCCACCTAGTGGACAGTAAATCTTGTATTCTAAGTCTGCCTGGCCTAATTTGGCGAGTGGCCATTGGGACTCCAGTGTCGAGTTTGGCTTTCGAAAAGTCGTCACGGCGAGTCTGCCAAAGACGTGAACTCGGAACCGACCAGTCTCTATTTGTCAGGGTGTGGTCCAGAATAGTCCCGGGCGGGGGGGTCACGAGGCGGTCCCCGTCCAAGGCGTGGAGGGTGGTGGAGATCCGTTTCTGCACTACTATGAAGACCAGCTTTGGCTCGTAGCTCGGGAACGTCTTGAACGACTTGAGCAGCTGCGGGACCTCATGGGCGGCCACCACCTTCAGCTGGCTGTCAGAGACCCCGTCCCGGTAGACCACAATCTTCTCTGGCAGATTGTGGTTCACCTTCAAAAGGAGACGGATGTATATATCAAGGTGCCTTCCTGGAATATTAGATCCTACACTTACACACCCATTTTACATTCAAAGTATTGCATTCTACAGCCAGGCTACACTGTAGACAGTCCTTTCAACAGAACATCCACAGCTGTAGCCTGATATACGCACAAACAACCAACAGCTATGCCGGCTTTGCTCGTTGGCTTCCCCAGAGAATAGAGGCAAATTACAGAGAATCCTTGCATGTTGTATGTTTAGTTTGGATTTATAGCAACAGTTCACACATTTGCTCTGTTTGTTATGTTTGCTCTGATAGGTTTATATATTCTGAGTTGATGTCGGTCTCAAACTCATTTTTTCAATTTTCTAACTCTAGCAGATATCCTTTTTAAAATAAAGTGGGCTGGGATGTAGGTCAGGCTTTCAGATATTTTGCTTTGGTGCAAAAACCCCCCCCCAAAACTGGTTCCACTCGTTTTCTCACTGTTAACTCGTCTCTACAGTACGGTAGACGTTCTTCTCCAGTGCTAGCCACTCGAAGTTCTTATCCATGAGACTGACTATAATCAGCGCTTGGTGGGTTACTAGAAGGTCTACAACGAACCACCACCATCTGCATTGGCCGACCGGGGAATCATTTTCAATGTGGGACAAAACCCTGCCTTTGTAAAGCCACACTTCCCCCAAACATTGAATCAATGACCCCCCATGTCATGTTCGGGATTGAAACAACATGCTAGCTTACCTCGTAGTACTTCTGCAGAGCAGCCAGGAGGCACACCTGGAAGCCGTTGATGATCTCCTCATTGGGGGACTGGAAGGTTACTCTGGAGTACCACTGTGTCAGCAGGCTGGAGGCCAAAACCCCAAGCATTAGTATACTCATATATACATGTATACACTCATACTGCATACTCACTGCAGGGTAATATCGGCAAAATAGAAATATAGACGAATGTCCTTTGATGTTCACATTGATCAAGAAACATTCATAAAGATTGAGTAGAGAGAGACGGAGAGACCACTTGTAGGACATGTTGTCCTTTACCTGACGGCATTAAAAAAAAAGGAAAAAAAAAAATATTTAATGCGTTGAGAGTACCTGTTTAAACTTGCAACAAAACCCATCACGGATCTGCTCCTCTGGCTGTGGTCGTGGTGGACGTCCACTCCAATCACCATGAGGTGTTTCTGGTGAACAGACATCATCCTTATACATGGCAGGACGGAACTTAGTTTAATTCCTCCTTGTCGTGTATACTATATAATCTACAACAAGCAGGAAAAAACGGCCAATTCTTCATTTTAGCTCAGTTAATTAAAAATGGTATTGGCATACTTTTATTGAAAATTTTTGTTTAAGGGTAAAATTGCTCGTAATTGTTTACTAAATTCATTGAAATGTGTGTGAATTTCGGTGTAAATGATGTTGAATAGTAGATGTTGAAAAGTAGCTCACCAGGGGGACGTCTACGGTCCACAGCTCTCCTCCTACCTTGCAGTTCATCTGCAAGAGGATCTTCTGGGCAATACTTCTCAGTTTCTGAGGCTGGGAAATAGTCCGGGCATTGATGACCTACAAACACACACATTTCAATACAAAGTGGATGGATGGATGGAATCAAACCCTTAACCGTTGCAGTGTTAATGCAACACTCTCCTACTCAAGCTTATCAGGCCCACTACAACCAGCCCAGTAGGTCCCACTTAAGTGAGGTGGGGAGTAGGAAACTCTGGCTTGAGAGTTTGACGACCAGTCGAAAGACCTGGGTGGGTTTAATCCCCAATGTCTGCAGCCCACCTGTAGGCATCCTTGGGCAGGATGCCCAACCCCTCTCTGCCGCCTTATGATAGCATCTACTTTGTCTACCATCACTTTGTCACTTTGGATAAAAGAGCCTGCCGAACGACCAAACAGTAAAACTCGCACACATGCACAGTTCCTGTAAGTTTGTCTTCACCATGTACTTTGAAGATTGTGAACCCTCACTTGTCACCAGACGTGAACCCTCCCTTGCCACCCACCTGGGAGGGGATGGGGCTCTTGATACAGCACAGCTTCTTAATGGCACTGTAAAGGTCATCCCTGTTGCCTGTTATGATGCACACCACCATCTGCATGCTGGCCTGAACCCAAACGTGAAATAATGAGGTTAAATCTCTTAATGTATAACGTGACACATTTTAGATGACCAAATACATTGTAAATATAGAGCTCAGTAGCACATTTTAACATATACATTTTTATTAGGTGGAGCCTTTTGAACTAAAATGCAATTTGTCAATTGGGAATGATCGTGATATAAGCTTCTTATGTCATATTCACTCTCAGAAGAAATGCCCAGACACCAAATAGGTCACTAATTATTTAATCAACCCCATTTCAACGAGTTTTCCCAATTCATTACCAGGGCAAAATCTCTAAAGTGGCTTTGTTAATCGAAAGCAGAACCTACCCAGTGCATTTGACTTATTGGTGATTGAACTCTGAGTGATTGAAGTCTGTGTGGGATTTCTTTGGTCACAGGTGTGTCATACCACGCTGGTGAGCTGAGAGTGGATACTCTTCAAGTAGGTCTCTGTGCGGTCGTCACGCAGCTCTATCTTGATTGGCTGCTCTAGGCGCATTCCCATGGGGCCGGCCACCTTCTGGAAGGTGGTCACCAGCTCCTCCGTTTGGTTGGCACAGCGCTGCGGGTAGAAGATGGCCCAGACATGCAGGGGGATCTGACGGGGCAGAGGCAGGAGACATGCGAGAAGAAAAAGCCTTTAACAATAATGTTCAGAGTTCACCTGAACCCTGCATAACATCCATCCTCTAAAAAAATTACAATTTTGGTCATGTGATTACGTCGGTGTGAATTTAAACAGATTTGCATATCGTGACATCATTGACTGGGTCTCCAACCCGTAAAGGTTTAGTGGTCTCCTTGACACCAGTCGACAAGGTCACTGTAAGACTCGAGGGGAGAAGGGATGGGTAAAGATCTGGGCACAGTTCTTCCAGAACTTCGTGTCCCGTTATAGCGGTGTCGAGATATTTCAATGCATTTTTTAAATGTATTGCAACGGTGCTTGAACCCGTATAAATTTGAACGGTGACCGCAAACATTTTCTTTACTGCAGCCATCATGACAGACAAGCGCGAACCATTGATGAAATGAAGCGAACGTGTCGTATAGTTCATAGTGTGACATGCGTTAACCATGTGGAAACCAATGGTGTAAACATAATCATAGATGACGCCACAGGTTTTTATATAAAAGAAAGAATGTAGCCTACATGTGTATGTAGGCAATTTATATTCACAATACTTACAAAAATATAATTAATAGGGTTTTATTGTATTTACGTTACAATAAAACGGTTGGTCTTAACGCAAGTTTACAACCGGCAAGTCAGTTGGAGTAAAATGGAAAAAATAATAATATTTGGGTCGGTCCAAAATTGACTAGGTTGGTCAGGTTACGGCAAACTATATATTAAAAATATCCTTGAAAATATTTTTAAGGATGGCCTTATAGACGGCGATTTGATTTGACAGATGGGATAATAAGTGGAAAGATTGTAAGACACTTACACTTGCTGATGTCCTTCGGGTAGGCTAGTGAGTACAGGGATAACAATTACACAGAGAACCCAGCTCAGCCTGCGTGCGCACGTGTTGCACTAACCCTTTACCTTTCATGGGAACCCTGCGAGCATCACAAGCATGTCACGTCCACACTAAACGATGTCACATCCACACTAAACGATGTCACATCCACACACACAGCCCTTGTATGGGTTCGCACCCAGAACCGTTCAGACGGGAGTCAAACACCGCAACAATGGCCCCTCCGCGGGGGGGGGGGGGGGGGGGGGGGGGGGGGGGGGGGGGGGGGGGGGGGGGGGGGGGGGGGGGGGGGGG
>JAOPJK010000130.1:5558760-5572492 GCA_027123565.1 Phycis chesteri
ACCGCCAGCTCTGTGCAGCTGCGGTGAGCGGCAGGTCAGCGCCGAGTCAATTCTCCCCAAACTCAATATGAGAACGCAAATTATTTTCCTTCTCCCCCCCACCCCCACCCCCTCACACACACACACACACACACACACACACGCTTTGCATTCCATCGAGGAAATGCGTCGTGATCGGACTCTGCGCGCTCGTGCGCCATTGTGCGATGACTCGGCACAAAAATGAAGGGGATTTCGCAACATTAGCAAGATAAGCTGGCTCATTAGCGCTAAACACCTGAGACGGAACAATAGCGCATCTCGCTGGCTTCTAGCTATCAACCGGCGGCCGCAGCGGCAGCCAGAAAAGCAGAGCGAGGGCCTCTCTGGCTCTGCCCCTGTGGTTGATGTCTCCTTTCACACCCATAGAGGGCAGCTGCGTTCTCCACAACTTCTCCCCGTGCTGCCAGAGAAAGTGAGAGCGAGAGAGAGAGAGAGAGAGAGAGAGAGAGAGAGAGAGAGAGAGGGAGGGAGAGAGAGAAAGCGAGAGAGGAGGTGCAGGGGCCAGTCAAGAGTGGGAAGATGGAAAGAAGCAGAGGTGCAAAACGAAAGACTTGAAGGCAGGTTACCAAGGGACACAACGCGATTTTCTCGTCCGACCGATCCAGATAGACGCTGACGCCGGTCTTGAAGGAGAAAGAGGGGCCCCGGCTCTTCCTCTCATGCGTCTTCTTATTGGTTTTGCCTGATGGAATGCATACAGGCCGGTATGTGTGTGGAGTGATGTGACGTGGTATGTCCCGGATGAAGTCGGTTTTCTGCCAGAGACAACAAAAATGTAATATGGAACTATATTCTACAGTATGCATCTCTTTCTCATCTCTTCTCCTGCACCTCTCTGTCTCTCTCTCTCTCTCCCCTCTGCTCTGTTCTGTCCACCCACTCTGTCTCTGTCTGCATCTATATCCCTCCTCCCCCTCTGCGTCGATCTCTGGCTGTGTCTCTCCCTGCCTCTCTCTCTTTGTCTGTGTCTGTCTCCGCCCGCCTGTCTCTCTGTCTCTGTCTGTCTCTCTCACTGCCTGTCTCTCTCTCTCTCTCTCTCTCTCTCTCTCTGTCTGTGTCTGTCTCTCTTGGCATGCCTCTCTCCCTCGGCCTCGGCGCGGTCACATGACAACACGGCTCAACAGAGGCAGCATTAGCGCAGGTTAGGTGGCGTCACAGCGGGACAAACACTGATTACACGTTCCTTTAATCACCGTGGCTAATGAATCATTCCACGGCTAATGAATGACGATAGTTAGGCGGGCTTCATGAAGGCAAGGCCGGGGCACCGGGCGCCGCCGCCGCCGCCGCCGCCGCTGTCTGACAAGCACCGGCGGATAGAAGAGACAAGACTTCTGATGTCAAAAGGAATCAAGATGAGACAGAGAGAGAGACCCATAAAGGGGAGAGAGAGAGAGAGAGAATGAGACGGATGAAGTGGAAAATTGAGAGGGGAAAAAGAGAGAGGGGGATAGGCAGACAAAGGGGCAGGGTATGACGGATAGAAGAGAAGGAGGCGAAATGACGACAGAGATTGATGAAGAGAGAGGATGACATGATGGGGAGTGAAAAAAGAGAAAGACAACACAAACGACAGAGAGAGAGAGAGAGCGATAGCATGACGGAGGAGGGGGAGTATGACCGAGTATGACGGCATGCGGGAGGGGAGTGAGACGGGGAGAGTGAATGACAGTGGAAGAGAGGGAGAGTGACAGAGAAACAATGAGGAAGACAGAAGAGAGAGAGAGAGCGAGAGAGAATGAGAGAGTGATGGAGGAAATGGCGAGAGGAAGACAGGATGACAGAGAGAGAGCGGGGCGGGGTTATTCTTGCTTCATTGTGTTCTACCAGCTCTCGCTACTCGTTTCGCTGGCACACAGAGGGCTGTAATAAACCAAACAATATCACATTAACACCCAAGGTCCACAATTAATGGGCCTGGCAACTGCCAGCAGGCCTTATTGCAATCGCACACACGCACACACACACACACACACACGCACGCATTTGTGCACACCAACACGCACAGACACACACACACACACACGCGCGTGTGCGCAGATCCGAGCCTGTAGCCGTAGCCTGACGTCTCTGAAGCAGCCTGGCCTCCATGAGGTTCTGTTGCAGGGGATAAAACACCCACACCCTTATCCTCTTCATTTATGCACCCAGCATAAATTAACGGGTGCTGACAAGCTCAATAACTTTTCAGCGGCTACATATAAGTTGTAATTATCAGCCGAGGAATTAAACAACTCGGCGCTGAGCGTTTCGTCTGCTTATTCATGCGAGCGGAACCGGAGATTACGAGGGGCAGTCTAAACCCTCCCCAAGTTCAAACACCGAGAGAATGTGTATGCAGTGGCTTTGGTTATGGCTCGCGAGTGCGAATGCGTGTGTCTGTTACGGATTACAGCCTGCACCTTGGGACGCGGAATCTTGGTTTGGTTTCTCAAAACTTGACAAATGTGTTGTGTGTGTAAGAAGCTTCGAGACTCACTGCAAATAAATATGAAAGGTCCAGTGTGCAGAATGTGTTGGCGTCTAACTTGGAAAACTTGACAATCTACTTGCAGAAAATGGAAGACAGCATTGATAAATATGTTTTAATTAGTGTATGATCCATGGAAATCCAAAAGAATCATTGTGTTTTTGTGACCTTGGTTTAAGACGTTTATATCTACATGGGGAGCGGGTCCTCTTCCGCAGAGGCCGCCATCTTGCGCCACCATGGCTCTACAGTAGCCCGGAACGGACAAACGGCTCCAGAGATAACACGTAAAAAAAAAAGTGGAGTTTACCACTATGGATGCAATAAAAGGACTGTGTGCGAGAAACATAAAAAGCTGTTAACTCTCTCCTACAACATGTTCAGTTTCCATGGTGACTCTGTGACAAAGATACCCGCGTGTGTTAAACTGATTAATTCACAGGCTAAAAAGATGTACATTCCTGTTCACCTCCATGATTTGTCCTTTTTTTTATTGACGTGGGAAAAATATGCGACAGCCGCTTTCAATGTAGTTCAATGTTTTTGAAGAACCTACTGCCACCTTACACAACACTGGCCAGTATAGGCCACCGTAGTCGTTGGAAAGGGAGGGGTGAGGGGCGGGAATTCAGTTACATTTACGGCATTTAGCAGACTCCTTTGTCCAAAGCGACTTACAAGCAGTACATTTGTCATACATTTGTGGGGTTCATTGTCTTTCTCAAGGACACTGCGACATGTGGACAGTTGGGAGGTGAGGATCGAACCGCCAACCCTCCGGTTAGTGGATGACCCGCTCTATCCACTGAGCTACTGCCGAGGTTGCAACATGCAACCTCGACACTTGTGGCCACCTCAATGTTACACACTGGACCTTTAAGTCCAACTAAAGCCACAGGCACAATGAGTCAGCCAATCAGATGGCCATCTTGTATTTGTGTTCGTTTTATAACAACCATACATTAGGGCAATAGCACCCAGGGTTATATTTTTCTATAGAGAAGCATTTCTAACGGGAGTAGTTCAGGTTTTCTTTTCCTTCATAAACGTGGCTCTAGACTCTGGTTGTCTAGTTTAGTTAAGTAAGCGAACTGCGTGCCACCATTATCACAGTATGGATACTTGTTACTTGGCTGCTACCGTAACCATTGGCGCTACTGTCACCATTCCTTTAGCACTCCTGTTGTCGGTTGCCCAGACAACCGCCTTTTATTTTATTCTCTCAACCGAAAGCAACACCAAGCTAAGTTCGACGTCTCGGCAACTAGGAGAACAATTTTCTTCTCCACAGATGAGTACGCCGATGACCGCAATAAACATCGATGTATGCTTTGATTTTCTCAAAAAGAGATTGAATCGCACCAAAATCATTTCTTCAGGAAAAATAATCCACCACATCTTAGCTTTGTGCAGACACGTGCTGGGATATAAGGAGGCTGTCTGACCTCTGGATGGGCCCTGAAATCCCTTCTCTTTTATCAGTCCGTCACGCCCCTATGTGCTGTACTTTGAGATTCAGGGAGACACTTCATGATTCCTCTTGTGTTGCTGCATTTAAAATTGTTCTCGTTGTCTTTCTCTTCGCTTCTCCCTCTGTCTGTATTCCCGGCTTGAGCTGACTCAGACGAGACTCAGACTCAGCCGCCACAAAAGTTGTGATTGTAATATATGTATTCCACGTCTCGCAAACAAACAAAGTCTTGCATCCCAGACAAATATTTGTTTGTGAGCACTTTGAAGCCAAACAATATTAACTTGTGTTCTGCCTGTGTTTGGATTTGAGGCTGTGTGGCATGGTGAGCATGCAGGTGTGACACTTGTTGTGAACGCCGTGGGGGCCCCGATACCTACTCCACAAGACCAACGTTAGTTATTCCACTGCCAAACAACGATGGCCGGCTGCTGGTTCGATTTCCATTTCAGAAAGTTTTTCGGCGAGCCCGTTTATTTTATTTTTTTTGCTTCTTGCTGTATACTTTACATCTTCTCATTGAGCTCCGTTTGTCATTTGACACCTGTTCAACTTCTCATTCAAATAACTAAAGCCATATATCCCATATATTCCTTTGCGCATACTAACTAATCTCTGTCTGTGCACAACACTGGTGCACAGCACGGATTCAGCTCATTGAGGATCAGCCCCTGTCTTAGAATGAAGGCCAGTCCCTTTAAATGGTGATCCCATATGTACCATCACACTGCTTCTGCCTTTGCCTGAGGATTTAGCGGCACTGGCTGAGATCCAGAGTCTGATATACAGTGGGAGGCTTAAATGGATGTCAAAGGTCAGCAGAACCACTTTCACTATCGCAGATGAATTCAGAATGTGCCATCTCCGATTGCATGGTTATGTGCTAGCGCGTGGGTATGCATGTGACAGGAGGGATGTGATGAGTGAAACAAAATGGCATATTCAACTTTTTTTCCCACGGAAGTCAGTGAAGAGTATATATAGCTGTAAATAATAATAGGCGCGTCGTCCATTGTGTGGGGCCGCCTGCAGGCAGTGAGCTCCAAGCGGAGCGGGCCCCAAATTCCAATCAACGGCTGGCATTGCGATAAAGTATTCAGCCACGAATCCTGGAAGCCTGACAGAGTTTGAGCTGGGGGGGCTGGTGTGGTGTTTACACTTTTGACAAGGCTCTGGAAGAGAAGAAGTGAATACTTGAATACTTTAATGCGGGGCCGGGTCGGGATGGGGTGCAATGCGTGATTACACAGCAGATTAGGTCCCATTTGAATATTTCAATAGATTTTTTTTTTCACACTAGCGAAAGCACATTGAGCTCCTGTTGTCATAACAGCAATGAATCACCGTATACATTTTTTCTAATTATTTCATGACATCTGTGACAACCACAAGACTCGGCACTGCTATTGTTTGGATTGTTGCCTGCCGTGTGCATATGGAAAGCCAAAAATCACGCAATTACGTGTCATTGTAGACGTGTATTGATTTAAACCTTGTATTTTATCACACTGTAAAATCTTTTACGTTGTATTTCTTCAACTGTAAAACAGTGTAAAATAAGGTGTATTTAACTTTAACTTGATTTTGTCAGCCAGTAATTATGAACTTAGGAACACCCAATTTACGAAAATAATGTTTAGTTCTCAGAAAGCAGCATATGGATAATTTTTTCCATTCTATGTCTGTGTTCATTGTGAATTTAATCTGTTTTTTAAGGCCATAATCGTCTAGTCTATTCTACTTGATGTTCAGTGTGGCTGTTTTACCAATAGGTAATATTAATTTACTGAATAAAATCAATACCGACTATTGTAAATGAATGTTTTGTTCACATGAATGCAGTCTCTCGTTCTAATAGGCTACGACATCACTTTAAAAGGCGTGTCCACGAGGTCCATGTCCATGTTATGAGGGTTCAAACAATAGAACGATGCTCTTGCGCATTGAAGACCCACTTGCGGAGGTTGCTCATTTGGGATGAAGCTTCTGTGCAATAGGCCTAAATAGATTATTTGATTAGCAATTGCCTCAATAGCATCATCACAAAATCCTGCTTTCATGAACATGGATTAAACATCAAATATAGCCTGGGTCTACATAATGAAGGGAAGTGAATGCACAGCGGCAAATGATAGAAAGATCAGACTCAGATCATGACTTTGGTTGTTGGTTGGATGAAATAGGTTTGAAATTACTGGCTGTGAAAATCAAGAAGAGCTTATCAAATGCTGTATTGAATGTGCTATTTAATGCATTGAATAGCGTGTTAAATAGCCATCAAAAACTTCTTTCACACTGTTTTAGAGTTTAGGAAAAACTACATAAAAGACCACATTTTTAGCCATTAAAGCTGCACATTTTATGCCGTAATAAAATTTGACTGCTTAAAATGCGGCATTATGAAAGCTGAATTTTATGTTGACTTAAATCAATACTCATTTACAAGTAGTTGTGACCCTTTTGGCTTTCCATACGTGCATGCATGCATGTGGATGTGCATTTGGTGATTGTGCATTAATGTGTGAGTGTGTGAGTGTGTGTTACCTGTTTGTACCACATGTGTGTGCGTTTACGTGTTTGTGTGTGCATTTAGGTTTGTTTGTTTAAGCATTTCAGGTTTGTGTATGCTTGTGCATATTTTTGTGTGTGTATATATATGCATATGTGTGTGTGTGTGTGTGTGTGTGTTTTTCTGTGTGTATTTGGGTTAATTTGTGTGTGTGCGCATTTGTTGCATATGAGTTTCCAGGGCCGTGGAGTGGGCAAGGGATGCAGGGCTTACTTGCTAATCCATAATCCATTAGAGGAGACTGTACCTTAAGTAATCGAGTGAAAGTGTCTCTTTCCATGTTCCTCTCTGGTAGGATCCATCCCTGTGCCCATTAGTGTAATAGGAGGCTATAACACCCCAATGATAGCTGGAACGAGCTCATTACAGAGGCTTTGCATGATGTTTCTCCTGGGTCAAAGCGTTGTCTCTTCAAAAGTTCATCTTTTTTTCTCTCGAAATGGTGGTCACACGCCCTTTAATTAAAGTATGCATCTTATAAGATTCATGGGAACATGTCAAGTTCATTGAGCAGATAAAAAGCACATTCATAACCTTTTTGGACTTACAGCTCGGAGGATATTTGAAATTGAGGATGTATTTGATTTCATAGATCCTAGATAGATCATAGAAGAAAATAGCGTACACGCACACACATGCGCTGTTTTGGGGAAATGCATGCCAGAAACCTTCTTACACACACTTTTGTCTATATAAATAATAAGGTCCAGACTGATAGTAGTCGCATTAGCAGAACACTCAGGTAACCGATGATCAATAACACAGTGTAGAGAAGCCAATATGATCGATGTCTGTGCTGGGCAGGAGGCCAGCTATAAACCAGACCCAAGGTTGATCATTGCTACCTTCTTAAACTTAGATGAACGCGTTTTTTTTTCATTATGGATTCATTAATTGATATTAACAAACTACAAACTATGAGTTTAGATGCTTTATTGTTCTAAACTGTTTAAAAGGTTATCTGGATACCAGAGGTCTTCTCTTTTTTGTAAGATGTCTCGTCTCCGTGGAGTAGGTAGCTGTTTGACAGTTTCTTCCAAGCTTTCACACATACAACACGTCAAATATTTTTTTATATATGTCATCTGACAAATAAATGATTGTTCTTGAACGATCAAAGACCAAAAGTCTTATTCAGGTTTTCAAGTTGGGTTCTGCATTTGACATGTATTTGATCCTTTTTTTCTGGTATCTTCTTTCAAAGTCTTCAGGCATAACCACACACACACACACACACATCATATAGCTGACAAGAGATATAATTGCAGCACAAATCAAGACTAAAATATAGCTAGCACATCATATGTAAAAGTAATTTGAAGTCCTCATTTTATATGCCCATGACTCAAGGTTGTCCCCCGGAAATAGGCTCATAACCTAGCCTTGACAACCACTTGACAACACTCAAATTAAAATAATTACAGTCGCTGTTCAGTACCAGAAAACTCACAATATTTTGAAGTACTCATTGCCGTGATGACACTCGGTGACACTAGTTTTTTCTGGTTTGAATCCAGCTCACTGATTTGATTCATAGTTAAATGGAAGCCAAGGCCATATTATTATCAGCATCATTCTCCTTGTCAACCTCCTGGCTCTGCTCTTTGTCGGTGTACAGTACTGCTCCTTGATAAATAAACCAGACCTCTCTGGAACTGCTCTGGGCAAATCGAACCCATGTTACGTCCTCTGTTCTCTCTCAGCAACCCTGTCCGAGGAACTCGGTGCCAAGGCTTCTCACCAGGGGCCGTTAGCGTAGTTTTACATTTGCAGCGAAAATGATGTAAGCAGTAGACCTGTGAATGTAAGATTGCACGGTGTTGCGAGCTGCCATCCTACGCACACGTCAAACCTTACACCCCGGTCCGTCCACTATGCTCCATGACAGCCACGTGGCTTGCTACTCTCTCATTATGTGGGACCCCCAGCAGCCGCAAAAAAAAATCTTGATTATTTTGCGGTCCCGGCTCCACAATGGTGGAATGAAATCAGGACAGCTGAAACCCTGCCCATCTTTTGCAGCAGGCCGAAATGTCATCTGTTCAGACTGTGTCTAGGTGAATCAAAAAATTAAAACAAGATTCTGTCTCTTGTTTCTATATGGTGGCGCCTAAAAGCAGTTGCTTTACTCATTACCTGCGCTTTC
Source organism: Phycis chesteri (assembly GCA_027123565.1). Taxonomy (NCBI): domain Eukaryota; kingdom Metazoa; phylum Chordata; class Actinopteri; order Gadiformes; family Phycidae; genus Phycis; species Phycis chesteri. Next base: position 5,567,459 of record JAOPJK010000130.1, read on the forward strand.
TTTTACGCTTAGAAAAAACAGCGATGTGCACCCGCACACTGTGGTGTGTGGGTGTGCCTTTCATAACAACATCGCTCATTATAACACTCATGCTCAACGATGTGTTCTTGCTTAGTAGCTTCATGTTCGGATACTTGTTTTTTAAGTAAGAACACATCAAGCAAGTGTACATCCTCACGGGGGGGGGGAACACCTTTCCCCTCCTTCCTTGAACTCTCAGCCCAAAACATAATTTTTTTCATCTCAACGTGTTATATTACACTTGAAGACTTCTTTAGTCTTCCATTTACTTGATAGTTCCAACTCTGCAGCATTGGCCACAGTTGCAGTTTTGATGGTGTGTGGTCCCCTGTGTTAATGACATGACTCGTCTGCACCAGTCCACGTTCTTTGTCCTTTGACTAAGCCAACTTGTTTACAGTCGGTACAACGAGCTACAAATGATGATTTGCTTCTTGTGTATGTGTATTTTTTTTCAGCTCCAACCTTAAATTCGTCTCGCTTTGACCGACCCAAGCCACGGTTTTTTTCACATAAAAAAATTCTTAAAAACTTCCCAAATCCCACAAACCAATACTACTACTAAATACTTTCTAATAGGAGAAATGATCTGTGAACTATCTATGAACTATTACTATTGCTTTTCTCTTGTTTTACCCGATGTGGGGCTCCGATGCCCAGCGTTGTGTCTGGCAATAGCAGGCCTTCAGTGCACCGTGCGCGGGCGCAAAGCCAAGCAATCACCACATACCAGTGCGGCTATCCTGGGATCCGTCTGTCCATCCATCCTCTCTTGTCATGGCTAGTCTGGCCATAGAGGCTGCTGGGGACAAGAGTTCTAGCTTGAACTTGTTTGTTCTGCAGCACAGTCCAGTTTGTAATTGCAAAAAGTAGGTGCACTAATACATTTGCTGTTACATCAAAAACAAACAGTGCCAGTGAATGAGGCCACCAAAAGAACATCTGGGAGGTTTCATTTTTCGGTGTTGTAGACATATGTAAAAAACAAACAAAAAAACAAACTTATAAGCCTAGTTGTGTTGTTTTTTTTTCATTTCGAAGCACCACAAAATCCATTCCCAATTAATGTGCTGTCAGAACGAAGACAGGAGCTTAGGTCTAATTAGCTAGAGAATAAACTCACGCAATGATGGATACGCTGCAAGAACGAAGAGCGCAATGGAAAGAACAGTACAAGAAAAGTACAAGGGGAAGATGAGATGGCAGCAATATTTTCTAAATATCTAATTTTTCTTTATGTTGTCCAACATGTTGTTGGCACTCTACGTTTCAAATCTATCAAAGAACAAAAGTGGAGCTCAATCTAATTATCTGGCTGGCTGGCTGGCTGGCATGACTCATTGTGTGTTTAAACACTGATGTCGATCTTTCCTTCCCACGCCGGCGTTCAACCTTTTGCTAATGCCGGGATCCTTCGCAGCACTGTCACTCAATTGAGTGAGGGTTTTACTCCAAGGGTTTTACTCAATGTGGTGAACGATGCAATATCCTAGTGAAGGAAGATGGCGTCTACCGGTTTAATAATTTACAATGATATTTACTTCATGGTGTTGCCGTCAAAGTTTTGACAGTAGGTTGAAAGTGTTTTTTTGTGGGTGTACGGTATGATTAGTTGTGATTGAGACAGTGCTGTGACCTGACACAGCACTGTTATGGAACGCCTCAATAACTCCAGCAGAGGCTTATATGCCGTCAGTGTGCTATATATCCCAGTGACAGTGAAGTCTAACATGGATTTCTTCCTGTGTTTTAGGTGAAGGCTGAGTCTCTGGGCTGTGTCTCTTGTCTGATGTCAACCTGCCTCAACGTTTGTATGGGTCTTTTCCTCCAATCAAAGGTAAGACTACCTACCGCCTCCAAACAAGTCATGATTAAAGCATAGGAACGCAGCTAGCTGTAGGCGTTTGCCTAATTTTGGCGTTTAGCACAGAACTATGGTAACCAGGAACTCATGTAGTATGTAAAGAAATATCTAAGCTAGTACTTAGACTGACTAAGAGTTATTAAGTTACATATTGCTAATAATAGAAACTGTCCATGTTATGCCATAGTTAGGATTGTTGCTAATCTATTTTGTAATCTGCTAATCTGTCTTTATTGTGGCACTCTTTTGCATGGACTGCTTTTCTAATGAGGAAAAGTTGGCATTTTGTTGCATCATAGCTTACTTTTTAAGGGCAGTTTTGTTGTGCTGGTTGGTAACCAAGGGGAACTAACCTAAAGCTGAACCTGTTTGTGGAATCACTGCCAAGCTGGACAACCCATTCTGTCTTTGTGTCTTGCACCTTTAACAAGCCGACTCCTTTCTGAGGTCCTGATTTACTGGAACACTGTGTCACTGTGTTGCTCTTCTGTGCTGTGGCGGTTAATCTTATTTCTGGCCTCTAAACTGGACATTTGATGATCTCGGTGGTGACAAAACAGGGCGAAGGGATTTGATTTGTTTCTCCTTTTATTGTCTTTCTTTCTCTTTTCATTCTCTCACGGCTTGTTGTTTGATGGCACCGGAGTTATAGCGTTGGCTTCCCTGTTTTCTTGTAGGCCAGCACATGGCCTGTTGTATATCTGCTCATCTGAGCCAAACGGTCATACGCCGGCCCTGGATAGGTTATCAGTCTGACTCTTTTTCATGAGAGATTTCAGAACTGGCTAACGCACTCTCAGAAACAATAACGTGAGACGGCAGGCCATGGCTTGGTTGGTGTATAAAGAAAAAATTACTTTGAGAAATTCCCTCCCCTGCCCCGTGGCCTGTATTTCCAAATCATCATATTAACCTGATGCCTTGATGCCTGTGGCACGTATAGTAAGATATTCCTGAGAAGAGAGGGATGTGCTTGAATAACAGCTCTGACATTCTGCTTTTGTAGCTTTCGCCTTTTCAGTCAATCTTCTATTTAGTCATTAAGCATACGCTTTCATCCAAGGGGACTTACGGGGATTTTTGTTGTTGATAGATTAAGCAGGTAGACGTTTTGTCAAGGATCCCCACAATAGATTGCAATCATGGGCATTTGAAAAAACCTTTTAGCTGGAAGACCCTAGCCATGAGAGTGAAATCATCATCATGAACATAACTAAGCAAGATGCGTACTGGTATAAAAGCATCATTTATGATGCCATTATACCATTATACCAAAGAAATGCAAGGATGTGAATCTTACAAGGTTACATTTTATTTAGTTCTTTGACGATCAACATGGAGGTGTGAAAGAGGTTTGTTCGGGGGGGGTCTTTTTTTTTTTACAACAGATTGGCTGACAGAGAAGTCAGTGAAGGGTCATTCATTCACAGGGAGTAGAAGTCATTCTATTATTGTGACCTAAAGACATTTAACTATCTCCCAGATTGGTCACATTGCCTTTAATAACTGTATCCACTCTTGTTTTAAATATTTTACATAGAGGAGATCACCTGATGAAACATTAATGCAAAGACCCAACCAGGTGCATTTCACCCATAGACGTGTAAAAGATGGATTCCACCTGAATGGAAAGGCCGGTTGCATATGACCACTACATTGCGTCTTTTGGTGGACATTTCGTAAGAGCCTGAACTAAATTATAGATTTTAACACAAAAACTTGCACTTGCGCTTTCAGTTCTTTTTGAAGGAAAGGCTTGTGACCAGAGCCGGTCAGCTAAAGGCTCCTATCCCCTTTGGGACAACCCCAAGTCGGCAGACCCCCTGAGTCTGCCGACTCAGCCGAGGAGAGGGGGAGACGGCTGAATTCAGCTCTGATTATCGTATATATTGTGGGGGGTCTAAAGATACGCGTTTGCTGCCCCCCCCCATAGAGTCGGGAGGGCAAAGATTTATTCAAACCGGTTCGGTTTTTATATTATCAGGCCCGACTCGCGTAGCGTAGGGGGAGGGGGGTGGGGGGGCACGGACTGAGACTGAAATCGGCGATTACGGGGGCAACAGCCAATGGGAAGAGACACTGGCCCGTTCCACGCAAAGGGCGTCTGAGATATCTGGATTAGAATGTTGACAGTCAAAGATAAAGCCACGATTCTCGTCTTGTAATTTTAAATGGCTTAAGCTGCTGCTTAACTGTTTACCAGAGCAACAAATCCCTTTGTCACCCGCTATAGCGCAGGCTTGATAAATAGATGGATTCAGCAGCTGTTATAGAACCGCACCATGCGGCCCTCATTCCGGTTTACAGGAGCGGACGCGTTCACGAGAGATTCGACAAGTTTTTTTTCCGAGAAGGCGCCAATATTCTGACGATGTAGTCCACGCGTGTGTACTCCCACGTGTTCGCAGTCGCATAGCGTGAACCAACCACCCGATCCCTATCCAAGACCAGGCGTGTAGCGTGTACCGCCAAAGCCAACCCCCGACTTAACCTAGTGGGCAGCAGGAGGTCCCGAACACCCAAACTATTTCAAACTGTTGTTCTCAGTGTCTTTAGGATTAACAATCAAACGTCAAACTTCTTTACATCTTAGAGCTCCGCCGAACGCCTGTTGTTCTTTTTTGGCCCATATTGCTTTGCATCAAAACACCTCCCATGTCGTGTCGATAGCAATGTCCCGATACGGCGTCACTATGCAGCACTTCTTGACTGGCGTGCGACTGACTAAAGGGCTCTGCGCTAATGTGTGCATACCGGAGGTTCCTAAATCAAGGAATATGTATTTTGGTTTTAACAACCTCTCAGGAACCTCACAATGGCTAACGATTGTTAACGGTTTAGGAGGTAACATTAGTCTAGTGGCAAGGGGCCAGTTATATCCTATGCCCATCCCACGCCTTTGTTTATGTCCGTGGTGGATTACGTCCTCTGCAAGCTGCTGACGCACGTGTTAAATCATTTTAACGTGGTGCTTCAAATATGATTAGATATGATGTGAATATATATGATCATGACTTTGGTCTGCTTTGGAAAAAGGGGTTTTGGTCCGCTTCAATGTTAAGTCGGGTGCGGTTGGCTTCAGGGTGAGAACATGATCAGAACCATCTACAGGAAAACGATCCAGAGAACAGTGTGTGTCAGGGCAGCGC
>JAOPJK010000130.1:6220310-6231077 GCA_027123565.1 Phycis chesteri
CTAAACAGACTTGATATTGTTTATATCAAGTCTGATTAGTCACTACTGGAGGCCAAAAGCTGCTCACATTTCTGTTTTTGGATTCTTACATTTTCTGTGAGATTTCCTTGTAGACACAGATGGCAGAGGAGCTCAAACCTGTGTGAACGGACGGAGCGATTCACTTTCGTTCCCTTCAAATTAATTTTGATCAACCATGTTCCTGGGAGCGGGGGTCTGTGTGCGCCTCTTAGTCTTAGTCTGGACTCTTTGAGTCCAGACTAATATATCCGTAACAAAACACAAAACATTGCGTAACTCCACCACTCACACTTGCTGGTTTCTGGCCCAGACCCTGTGTAGTCTCCCCCCAGAGGTTCGGGTATAGCATTGTCGAACTTCTGGATCCGAAATTAGGTCGCCAGTAGCATTACAGAAAAAGAAGTGTAATGTTTCTACACATCATGAGAGGGGAAGTAAGGTTCATAATACATTCAAAGTTCTACTGACAGAGAGAGGAAAAATACACTGTTTCAGGACTGTGAACCAAGGAAGAACCTATTGTACTCTTGTTGTAGGTCTATCCATGTGTGTCCAGCGACATGTTGGTCTGCGGACGCTGGAAATGGATAAATAAACGGAGAGGTTCCAAATTGGTCGGGCGGCGTCAGCATACAGGAGACTCACGATCAAAGTGTCTGACGGCCAAAGAGTCAAGTCCTTTGAGGGACATCGAGTGTGTCTAGAGGAGAGCTAAGGCCTTCCTGACATTCTAACAACTGGTTTGCAGATCCATACTCCCTGAAATCTCTAGAAAACAACTGGCCTACTTCACTGGCTGGTCGTGATCTGATTCCTGCCGCCTGGAACAAAAAGGAACATGATTACATAATGAACATGATTACAGTGGTGCAAAGTAGGGAGATGCATTGGAATGAATAACAAAATGCTTAAGCTATTCATGCAATTCTTTTCTTTTCTGATCAATGCATGGTTAAAGGTTACACCATCTCTGACTTAATCTTGGGATATAAAAGGGGAAAAGTTATCCGATGGAATGGCAGACCATTTGCAAGTAATATCGAGCCCTAGCTACTGGAAGCCAGAGTAGTTGAGTTGAAGGAGTGACTCATTCTGCTGAAGTTGTAAAGCCCTCGCGCTAGGACAGCACTCACTCTTTTGGATGTAACTGTTGTAGCCAGAGAAACAATTCAAAAGCGATACACTGTGTTCCACACTCACTCAGAGGATGCCCTTAAAGAGCGCGGAGGGCTTCTATTGCTTGAGCAGAAGCGTTACAGCTTGTAGCTCTGTTTTAATGAATCATCAACCAAAGTGTGTTATTGGATTCAGCAACTGGTATGAAATATAGATAGAAATAGAATTGACTGAATCACATGGATCCAAAGGATATCTATAGATTTACCCTAGTTTCACAGTGGGAAATACATGCCGTTGCAGTGCGTCAGCAAATCAGCAGTGAGGATGTCTTTGATCAGTTGTTCCTTGAACATTTTTTGAAGACGTGTTTCAAATGCGAATGTTACGTTCCAGATGTTTACCGAAAGCTGTTAAAGTAAGTAAGAGGGCAAAATGATATGAGTAGGATTGTTTTAGAATACCATGCCAGGTTCTTGCATGTGTCAATGTCACTGAACTCATTTCTCATATTTGTTTTTGCCCCCTCTCACAGTGATTCAGCCATGACTTGCAGCCCCACATCCAGTGAAGAGGAGATGGCCCTGTCTCTGTCAGAGGGCTCAGGGGCCGACGACAGTGGGAGTTCCCGGGAAGGTTCACGGGTCCCAGGGGCCACAACAGTGGTTTCCAGTCGGGGGGACATCAGCAGAGACACAGAGAACTCCCTGGTCATCTGTGTAGTCATACCAGACCTCCAACAGTCGGTGGGTGAACTGGATGTCACATTGTCTGACAACACTTTGAAACTGAAAAGAGTGTTTGCACTTTTAGAACATAACGTGGGCATCAATTGCGTGACAAAAGGCAAAGATTCACACATCTTTCAACCACAGAACTTTCTCGCCATCATTGTGCTTTTGTGGTGCGGACACGCGGAGCCATGTCACTCCTAACACAACAGAAGATTATGTTCAACCATTCTGACAGCAGACTTGGCTAGTGTCCGAAAACAAGAAATCCTTTTTCACTTTCAAAATCTTCGTATATGGTTTATTAGCATTAACCACGACATACAGAATTGGCTTGGCAGTACGTGGGACTGAAAGGCGCGAGAGTGAGAGATAGGCAGTGGGCCTATCTCTCACACACTGTGTTCTCTTATTGTTATACTAATGGATGATAATGATGCAGTGTGTTCCGATTGTGGCCCCTGTAGTCGCACGATGAAATAGGGAAATCAGTTCCTACTTATAAGTGAGGCTGAGAACGATCAAAGTTTGCAAACAAAATTGGAGTAACTTAACAGGACCTGCTGCACAATTTGGGTTTGAAAAAAACACTGCTCAGTGCATAGTGGCTCCACTAGAGATGGGACATTTCAACAAACTGCATTCTAAATTTGACAGATAGTACATCTCAATGTTCTGAATTGAACACCAGGCCTTAAGTCAACAAAGTGCCCAATTATGTTTCTGAGATGTTTCTCGAAAGTGGTGGGTTTTCAGAGGTTTTTTGAAAACGGGGGAAGGATTCTGCAGACCATACAAGGCCAATTCCAACTCCAAGAGAACAGTCATGTACACCTAGCAAAACGTGTTAATCAGACACGTATCAGGTAGCGCCAAATGCATACAAATGTATGCAAGGTGCATAGAGAATGGAATCTGACAAACCACATCAGTAGGTGGTCTTGGACACATTCTGGCCACATTGTACAGAAGTGTGAAATCTGACTTCCCAATATGCATATATAATGTTCTATTTACATCCCAGGGGTGGGAAATGGATGACTGTCCTTCTGCTTGGGAAGAAGAAGTCCCACAAGAGACAAGGTTTGCATTTTGACTGGAATCAGTCAAACTGCAAAACGAGTTTTAGTTATTTGACCTTTTTTTACCCTTTTGAGCATTTTTAGACAAAACATCTCTTTTTCAAAAGGGTCCTGGTGGCGATAAAGCGGCACATTACGTCACATAATGTTTCGACAGACAACAACTTACAAATTGCAGTATAAACAGATACAAATTGAAAATTCACATAAATAGAAATGAACTACCCGATTAAAAGAGAAACATCAGGAAAGTCTGTCATGAAAGCATTTACAGACTACAAGGCTGACTCGAGGCCTTGATTCATGTGTTCAAAACATTTTGAGGTCAGTCCACGTCAAAGGGCCCTGTTGAAGTGAAGCAAAATAACTGAACCCTTTTCTTCCCCTAGCGCTATGCATACATTGGGAACAGATAAAAACAGATATTCATGGAACGAAGGGAATGCATCTATGTAGGAGTCACTCCTACATAGATAGGCAGATAGTAATGCTGGTGAAAGGCCAAGAAGACCTTTCTAAATAGAAATCGGTGCGTTGCTGAGCCTGCGCCTGGCTAGTCAGAGGGCGAGCCGACGTTGGCGGGCAGATAGCGCAGTGGATGTGTCAGAGCGTTTGAATTAGTAATGAACCTTTCACTCCTTTGTTTCTCCAGATTGTCCTGAACTTTGAGTCGACCGCCACGATATGGTCAGCGAAGCAGCAGGTTCTGTGCACCCTGACCCAGCCATTGAGGGACGTCTTGAACTACGGCTTGTTTCAGCCTGCGTTCCAGGGCCGCGAGAGTGGCTTTTTGGACGAGGAGCAGCCACTAAGACAGTTCTCCATACCAAAGTGTCAGGGAGTGCCCACACTAGAGGTATAGCACATTGTGTCGTCCTGGCCGCGTGTAACATTACGATTTGCGACTGCTATTGCCCCCGATTGCCTGACGACACACAGATAAAATACAGATAAAAGTGGGGAAGCAAAAAAATACTCACGATGAGTGAGTCAGAGAGCGGCTGACATAAAACAGATTTTCGTTGTCTGCTTTTCAAACCTATTTCACAATGTTTTCTGTTGTTCGTCTGCAGTTCCGTTATAAGAGTCGGGTCTACAAACACACCAATGTCAACGAGATGTTGATTGCAAAGATTAACATCCAGGTGAGTACTGACGAACCTATTCTCCTAGAATGAGCATCTATGGAGAAGGTTTTTTTTACATTCATAACAAAAACTTCTTAAAACTGAAGTGTTTAGCTGTGTCGATGTTGAGTGAGTCATAGATTCTGTGGAGAAAGTTTGTTGGAACAATGATTTACATTTACATGTGGTGTTGTAGGTAGGCTGTGAAGCTATAGGGTCTATGGTTGAAACCTACAGTATATGGTTGAAACCTACAGTCTATGATTGAAACCTACAGTCTACGGTTGCAACATACAGTAGTCTATGGTTGGAAACACACATTCTGTACATCGGTTGTGCAGAGTGACTCATGATCCGTGAATGTAACATGCTCCTGTTTCTATTACAGACTAATTTAAGAAGGTTTATCGAGTGTGTTCAGCAGTTGGAAACGGACAAAGTGGAAAAGATGCTGGATAGAGGCCTGGATCCCAACTACCATGACCCAGAGAATGGAGGTAGGGCCACTCGACCATCAAATTCGATTATATTCAGATGGGTCATCATATTTATACTTCCATTGGAATGGAAGACCAAATCTAAATGAAATGGCACAATCTGCTATACAGAGATACATAGTATATGAGCCATATTTGGTTAATATTTATACATCCAACATCCATATTGAATACCGGCACTTTATTTTTGTTCATATTGAAATTTAAACCTCATTTGAAAAAGACTAGGTAGTCTAGAGACTCTAGAGAGATTTAGAAGGGGAATGGGGAACCACAAAGGATTTTAAATATAAATGAACTTTGATTAACTGTTGGCCTGGACAGATATCACCTGTCACCTGCTTATTTGTCTGCCTTCCTGTCTTCCTGTTTATGCAATTTCCCTCAGGGATCATTAAAGTATTTCTGTCTGTCTGTCTGTCTGTCTGTCTGTCTGTCTGTCTGCCTGCTTGTCTGTCTTTCTGCCTGCTAGTAATGGGTCGTCCATGAAAGAGACATTTTTGTTTAAATATACTGTATATTATATTGCTGGAAAGTAATTGGTTCGTTTGGCACTTGCTTTTCACTAAACTGAATAGAATATATAAATTCCCATTCATTACTACTAGAAATTATGAATTATTTATGAATTATTTATGAATTATGAATCCAGCCATGACAAATACATCTTGTATAGGAAAACATTAGAGCAATAAGATTGTATGGGTAAACTGGGCTAAATGACCCAACTCACTGAAGCAGGAATACCAGGAATACCCTAACCCTAACCCTAACCCTAACCCAGACACCTAAGTGAACAATATCTATGTTTTATTAAGATATTTGACAGTGATACTGGCAAATATCTTTGAGTGATACTGAATTTCAAGATTGCATTTACTTGGCTTCTGTTTGACTTAATGGGCCACAGACGAGCATTTGTGTGTTTTTATTTTAATGTACTATGGCGCGTAAATATCGTGCAAGTGTGCCACGTCAGATTTAGCAAACGCTTGTAAGTAGGCCTACAGCAATTTTCCTAAACGTTGTGTACACATGCTGAATTCCACCTGTTCCTAAATGAGCATGTGGGTTCATGACAATGTGAATTAGCATGATGCTAATTCAGGTGTTCCTCCCCATTTCTGCACAAGCACCATTCGTGAAAGAAAACACCTAACATTTAGCAGCGTGAGTAGTGGCGTTTTAGCACCTGCTCAGGTAAAAGAGTGGGGGGGAAATAGAAATGCTGTCAACGCGTTGTCCACTGACGGCTGCACAGTGTCCAAAATACAAGAAAATTGTTTGATTGTAAAACAGATTCCCACAGGGGACTTGGCAAGGCAAAGCGATCCGTGTGTCCGTGTGGTTTAAGGTGTTGGTACTACTACTGCAAGCCAATAAAGTATTCATCTTGTCATGTTTAATATCACCAAGAGTTGTTCTGAAGAGTACAGGCTATAAGGCAGGATGGTTATAGCCAGCATAGAAAGCGCGGGGCTCCCGAATGGCATATTGTGTAAACGGTTGCATCCATAGATCAAACCACACACCACTCACACATATACATCCTGAAAGACGCACCGGTAAACCCACACACATCTACAGCCACGCGTCATTGAAATAACAGTCAACCAGCCAAGAGCTGAATTGCCACAATCTGAAAAAAGACAAGACTTGATGGAACGTATCCTGCGTTCTGACTGATGCCCACTCCAGTTATTCTAGAGCCTCCGCAAACAAAATTATACTATGTTTGTTCTTTGGAATACTATTTTGATTCTGATTATTGTATAATGGATACAGCCTAATGCAATTATATGATTCAGACTGTGAAATCCGACTGTGAAACAGTATAACATTAATGTCATTATAGGTCTACAGAGACAATGTTTTGTTTGTTTGTTTTTTTACGTAATCATGAGTCAAACCCATGGAATGGGTAATGGTTTGGCCGAACGGCTTAACGTAAATAGCGGTACAAGTCTAGCCCGCTCGTAGATATTCTAGATACAAGGATTTTGGCCAATGCGAGAACTGCTGTAAAAACCTTCGTACCAGAAACTTCAGGACAAATCAGTACGTACAAATGGTTCTCGCATGAGGCCCATTGTTTCATATAACGCACAATCCCTCGGCTTCTTGGTGTGTAAATGTGCTTTTTTTACAATGTGTGTGTGTGTGTGTGTGTGTGTGTGTGTGTGTGTGCGCGCACGTGTGCGTGTGTATGTGTGGGTGTATGTCAGCTAAACAGTGAGACAGGGTGGGTCAAAGGAGAGGAGCCATGCCTAATCCTGTGGGATGTGAGGGTATTCTGCTCTGCATGGAGATGGGGATGCAGGGATGTGCTCAGTGGTGCGTGGATCACAAAACCTTCCTCTGCTGACAGAAAGAGAATCTCTAGGGACCGCTGTCAAACTTGTGAAGGAAAACAGTTGGTAACTTGACGAGCATTGTTTTCTGAAATGTGAAATGTTGACTCAATATTTCACTTTTTTCCCCTCTTGGTTTATTGTAATTGTTCGTCTTTGATAAAGTGCAATAAAAGAACAGACTGGGGGAAATGTATATTCCCTATTTTCCCCATAGTACCAATTTTTCGAGAGTTTATATTATATGTAAATATTTATGGTAGCTTATGTTATTCCTATGTATGTGTTACTATTCTGATAAGACATTTGGCTTAGTTGTTATGTGTTTATAGAGTATCTGTGGATATACCCATTGCTATTTATAACATTGCATAGCTATTTATCATCATTAATTTGGAAAAATAAAATGAAATATATGGGTCGTATGGGTACAGTTAGTATTGTTCATATGTTACTCATATATGAGTAACCCATAGTAATCCATGTCAATTAAATACATAGGTAGTGACAGTAATGCTACATTTTTTTCATTTATCAAAAAAACGTTTACAACACCAGGTGGCGGTGTTGGTCAAAAGCTACCTACCCTTTAACCCGGAACGGATATTCGCAGACCTTTAACAAAGAAGGAAGTTTTGGTTGCATTGACAGTTAACCATGGCGCTTGATGTGAAAACAAGAGCCAAACGATATGAGAAATTAGATTTCCTCGGAGAGGGCCAGGTACAGAGTACATTCTAATCTAATCTTCTTTCTTTATCATGTAGGGAAAATAACTAACTGAGTAAAAGCTAGACTGTTATAAACATACATGAACTATAAAGAACGTGACATGCTTGGTCTTCCATTGGAAAGCTACCATTGTCTTCTCTGGTTGTTCATGTCAACAAACTGACGTCGTGAAGCAAAATCATCCCTGATTTGTATTAGATTATTATAGCTATCTCTCTCTCTTTGTTGTGGATATTAGTTGAAATGTTGTCAATGCCTTTATGCTCCTTCATTTTCTGTATCCAGTTTGCCACAGTATACAAAGCCAGGGACAAGACTACTGACACGATTGTTGCCATTAAAAAGGTATTCAAATTTTCACAAACTTAAAAATGTTTTAACTTTCATTTGTTTTGATACTAACCGCAAGCGACCTCTTTAGTCGTAATTCCCTGTATGGGGTGCCCTATTCATTAAAACAGGTCTTGTCTGATTATATTTAATGGAAATAACTCCCCAATATTGCACATCTACCGTACTGCTTGGGTCATCTTTTGGTTTCACAAAATTCTATGTTTGTCACGTACGAGCAACTTTTTGTCAATGGGTCAGTGAAGCGTTCAGTCCCTTCAGAACACTGAAAAATGGAAGGCTTCACACACTTGTTGACCGAAAATTGCTCTTAGATTACCAAAGTCGCATTTTGATATAAAGATGATGAGCCAAGCATTCCGTAGAGGTGCAGTATTGGTTATTGCCGTCGAATAAAATCAGACAAGACTTATATTTTCACGAATAGTGCACTCCAGGGAGGGAATTCCGACAAAGAGGTCGCAGTACACAAACTTAGTCCCCTTAGTTGCTTGCGGTTAAATTAATTCAGATTAACATTAATTCATCAGTCTGATAAACGTTAATTTAACGCAACACGCGTATTGTTTCTTGTTTGGCAGATCAAGGTCGGCCACAGAACTGAAGCTAAAGATGGTAAGTAATGCTCTAGGTCTAGGCTTTACTAATGGGGAAATAAAGAAGTGTTTGTGCATTAACATGCTCACTCATTTAATTTATCATTCAGGTATCAATAGGACCGCACTTAGGGAAATCAAACTACTGCAGGAGTTGCATCATCCAAACATCATTGGGGTAGGACTTTTTTTGTGATAAAACTGCATAACTATTCAACATGAATTGTAAGAGGATTAACCACTGCATCTTTACATCATAATGATGGCATGAACTGTTCTTAGTTGCTGGATGCCTTCGGACACAAATCCAACATCAGTTTGGTGTTTGACTTCATGGAGACTGATCTGGAGGTAAGGCCGTCTTGACCCCTTAAGATTACAGAGATGCTATGAAGTGTCATAGTTCATCCTGGAACACCCATTCAATTCCCATACATTATGTATTACTTGGTACTGATTATACAGCCAACTTGGCAGTCAACATAGTTTTTATATTCTGCTTACATTCTGCTATTCGTGTTTTTTTATTAACCCTCAGCATAATGTAATCATGAATGAATTGAGGTTTGAAGTCTTTTGTGTTGAATTATACTAGAAGGCCACCAGATGGCAGTGTTCCGTTTTTCTTGCTCGATATGGCTGAATGAGATTCAGTGGGGAAGGATTTAACCTTGGGCTTCTCCAACCTATATACGTCATAAAGCTAAGGCAGCCATGGTGGTTATTTAGCGGCAACTAAAATGGCAGAAATTTGAGCTAATATGGAATTGCAACAATGGAAAAGGTTTTAAAGGTATGAGTGCTAAATTGGATTAGTGGGATGTGTATAAAAATGCGTGGGATGGAAATGTGAGTGCTCCTGCGGTCCCTGAATGGTCCCAGAAAGACGCATTTCTCTCTCTCCACCTTCCCCCCTCCACTCCCCCTCTCTTCTTGTCTGCTCCTAACCATCCATGTTTCCAGACTGGCGGCCAGCACAAATGTATTACGCTCTTGTTAGTAGGAAGCAAAACAAGCTAACTGCACTTTAGATACAAAAATCAATATCTCTGGGCGCAGGAAACGATGATGGGCGTTTCGTGCTCACAGGCATTAGATGAGCGCAAACCGACAGAAGAGTGAAATGTGATGCTGATCTTGTTTACTGGGGCTTCGTGTCTATTTTGGGGCAGTGCACTTTGGCTTATCATCTACAGATAATGGATGGGACTTCTAGTTTGGCTTGATGTCAGAGGTGATGTTTGAGAGCTGTGAGAAAATCTCTGGTTCAGGTTTTCTTAAATTTTGACCTTTTTATTTAAGGAAGGTCCGTCTGTGTCCACTTGTTAGTGGCCTGTTTCCCAATTTCCCTTTTGTTTTCCCAGTCTTATTTCTGGCATAGTGCAGTGCCAGGATGTCAGTGTGATACGTCTAATCGCTCTTTCTGCTCCTCAGGTGATCATAAAAGACACCAGTCTGGTGCTGACACCAGCGCACATCAAGGCATACATCCAGATGACACTGCAAGGGTTGGAATACATGCACCATCACTGGGTCTTGCATAGGGTGAGATGAGACCTTGCTCTCCCCCCGGTCTCTCCCACTCTCTCTCCCTCTCTCATGCTCCTTTTGTCTCTGTACTGCGCTCGCTCACACCCGGGGATTCTTACCCTCGTCATCCTGCAGGGGGCGATGTAAGGGAACTTAAGAGTTTTTATTCATTGGCTACTTTAACAATCTAAGGCTTTGAAACCTTTGTTATTACGATGTTTCCAGTGCCTGTCGAGCATCAAGAAATTACGATGAATCGTTTTGTCAGAGAAAGCACAGGGTCCATCCTTGACCAGACACAAACAACTGAAGAAAATTAGCTAACCAACCACAGACAATGGGAAGAATGTGGTCGCTGTTTCCAATACAAAGAGAACAGCTCTACTGCTGACCCGTCCACACAGTCAACAACCGTGTCCTTTTGTTCCATGTCCAGGATCTAAAGCCTAATAACCTCCTGTTGGACGGCAGTGGAGTGCTGAAGTTGGCTGATTTTGGGTTAGCTAAAGCATTTGGCAGCCCCAACAGAGTCTACACACATCAAGTAGTCACCAGGTAGCTGTGTGTGTGTGTGTGTGTGTGTGTGTGTGTGTGTGTGTGTGTGTGTGTGTGTGTGTGTGTGTGTGTGTGTGT
>JAOPJK010000130.1:6348613-6360946 GCA_027123565.1 Phycis chesteri
CCCCGCCACGAACCTCCCACCCTGCCCCCGCCTCTTGAACTCACCATCGACATTTGCTAGAAGCGTCTGTCAGCTGTCATCATACCAATGCCCTAAATAGACATTATCAGGACCAGACCAAGTGTTAAGGGGGTTACCTCACCCACAGACTATATATACATTTTGTATTTTGTGTTGTGTTGGATTTTATACCACGCGTTGCATGTAAAATAAAATATTATTAGTACAGCATCCAAAACTAAAGCCAATCATGAGTTCATCATGTACTTTCCCTGTCAAAGAACTGCAGGGGTACTGAAGGGGACACCCCTATTCCTGTTCACAGATAAGAGACTGTGGTCCCGTCCCACCTCAGTGACAGCCAGTATAAATATAATCTGAGGTGATGGGGGGTTACCAAGAACAAAAAAGTTGACTTGCAGCATTCAGGGGCAGACGCTCCAGACCTCACAATCCAGAGCAATATTAAGAGAGAAGAGACAAAGGGGCGAACACACACCACTCACGGTTTGTTATCAATTAAACCTTACTTTTTTATGTTGACTATGATTGAGTAATTGAGTGGTATATGATGCAGAGTTGTTTTAGATGAATGCACACCGTGGGACAGTTTGAAGTGAACGATTAGCAAAGCAGTGTCTGTGGCAAGGCCCTTGCTCGGGTGTTGGGTGATGCCCAAATAAGGCATGAGGGGTGGCCATTTAAAGTTAGTGATAACATGTGCAGGGCCATTTGCTAAAGGAGTCTCAGCAGAAAGCAAAACTTTGACAAAGGTAAGGAATAGGTTTTTCTAGAATTGTCCTAGTTGATGATTGGAATATATTAGAACACCAAAAAACATTCTATTTACATTTACAACTCTGATAATTGTTCAGTCGATACTTGGCTTACTGGCTTACTTCTATATCCTAACAAAAGGTACAATAAGCTTAAAACAACGAAAAGGTATTGGCAGTGTTCAAAATACCAGGATTCAAACCACAGTTGAATAGCATTGTGGTGCTGTCAATATAGTTTTCATGATTTAGGTAAGTTTAAGTAAGGTAGTTTAATAGTAATATTTGTATGTGTATTCTTTTCTGTTAGATGGGTGAACCAAGCCAGCTTAAGGATGAAGGAAACGCATATTTCCAGTCAGGAGAGTTTGACAAAGCCATTGAGAGCTACACCAAAGCCATCAAGCTGTCCAAGGACAAAAAAGTGTTGGCTGTCATTTACAGGAACAGGTCAGCTTGTTACTTAAAAAAGGTAAGCATAAATGATTTTGGTATCCAACAATCAACCCCCTACACACACTAACAAGGAAAAACTAAACTAAGGCACCCTTCGTCAGTCTTCACAAATACATGTCTTGTTCACAGGAAAATTACACCAATGCAGCAGCTGACGCATCTAAAGGTAGATTGCACAATCAAAAACAAAAATGTAAAAAGACAACCGGTTAAGGATATTAAAATATGTAAAATGTCAATTATTTTATTCTCTCTAGCTATTGATGTCGATGCAGCAGATATCAAAGCTCTTTTCCGGCGCTGCCAAGCTCTGGAGAAGCTGGGCAAGCTGGACATGGCATTCAAAGATGTGCAGAGATGTGCGACCCTCGAACCAAAAAACAAGACCTTCCTGGACACTCTCCGCAGGCTGGGAGCAGAGATTCAGGCGAAGGTTGGTGAATCCATTTACAACCGATAGCTGGTACACAACAGCTCTGGCATGCACATTATGTGCATAACGGTTCATGTATTAGATCCTTGTTATGCTTTCTTCTACGTTTGATGTAATTTCCGTAATTTGAGATAATTGTAATAATCACCATCTCTTTTGCTCCATAGCTGAAAACTACATTCTCCACAGACTCAAGGGTGCAAAACATGTTTGACATTTTAATGGATGAGGAGATGGAGAAAGATAAGATTGAAAAGGTGAAAATGTTCTACGCGTTTGAAGCAAAAGATATCTTTGTAATTTTAACAACAGCAGTCCTTTTTGTCTAGTAAGCATAATAATATTCCAGCCATAACATGTTTTTTTCTCCCTACTAGGCTGCCAACAACCTGATTGTGTTGGCCAGGGAAGATGCAGGAGCAGAAAGAATCTTCCAGAACAACGGTGTACCTCTGCTGATGAAGATGATAGAATCAGGGAAAGCAGAAATGGTACTGGCTTCCATCCGTACCCTTTCAGGAATGTGCACAGGGCACAAAGCTAGGGTGAGCAGTGCACCAACACAGGGCTGTACACCATTAACATCAATTCAATGAATACATCAAGAAATGATCTTCATATATTTAAACATACTTTCCCTACACAGACCATGGCCATCATCCAGATGGTCAGCATTGACAAGCTGTGCAGCATCATGGCAATTGACAATGAGGAGATTGCATTGGCAACGTGCAACCTCTTCCAGTGCATCAACGACTCTCTCACCTGTGGAGACAAACGGATATATGGAAAAGAAGAGGCAATGGTTTTGGGTAAGACCCATTCATGACTGGTGTCAAATAAACAAGCATTTCCTGTGGTTTCGCTATAGGTATTGTCGTCAGCGTCACTCTGAACCATCCTAACAAGGTATCTGTCCTTTCACAGACGCATCCAAGGACCTGAAGACCATTCTGTTGTCCCTGCTGGAAATGGTTGGGAGTAAGAAGGTGTCTGGTCACGGCAGAGATCAGGCCCTGAACCTGCTGACCAAGAACGTGCCTCGCAAAGAGAAGAAAGAAGACCACACCAGAACACTCTTCACAATTGACCACGGTGAGCTGGAGAAGCCTGGAGAAGCCTGCGTAGGACACGCGTAGTCAGCTGTTCCACGCTTACGGCTTGACGCAGAACCAACTGTTTGAACGCGGTGATGCTATTTGCTTCCCAGGTTTGAAGAAGATCCTGAAAGTATGCGGACAAATCCCCGACCTGCCCAACCAGCTGTCAATGACCGAGAACACCCAGCTGATTGCCAGCGTGCTCCTCACAAAGCTGTACGACGACCTCAAGTGTGACCCGGAAAGAGACAACTTCAGAGATGTTTGTGATGAATACATCAAGTGAGTTGGTACACCCCCCCCCCTCCCACCCTGAGATGAACCCACCTTTTAGTGATCTCTGTTCTCCTGATTGTTCTCTTCCCCGCCACCACACCCAGGTCCAAGTTTGATCCCAAGGACATGGACAGGAACATCCACGCCATCAACGTCATCTCCGGCCTGCTGCAGGGCCCGTTCGACGTCGGCAACGCCATGGTGGGCCGCCAGGGGGTCATGGAGATGATGGTGGCCCTGTGCGGCTCGGAGCGTGAGGTGGACCAGCTGGTGGCCGTGGAGGCGCTGATCCACGCCGCGTCCAAGATGAGCCGCGCGTCCTTCATCATCACCAACGGCGTCTCACTCCTCAAGGACATCTACAAGAAGACCAAGAACGAGAAGATCAAGATTCGCGCGCTGGTGGTGAGCGTCACCCGCCTTAGGTAGCCCGATCTCTGGGAGATCTTATGGGAAAAATACAATGCATAATTTCTTTATTTATGGGATGAATAGGGCCTCTGTAAGCTTGGCTCAGCGGGCGGTGACGATTACAGCATGAGGCAGTTTGCCGAGGGTTCGACGGAGAAGTTGGCCAAACAGTGCAGAAAGTGAGTCCCCCTTTACACAGACTCCTCAATCTTACTTATCCACTTCACTACTGTTAAGTAGAATCAACAAAATCCTTATTGTTCTGCTTCTTCGTACGCACTTCTCTTCCCGTCAGGTGGCTCTGCAATCCCCAGCTGGACACCAGGACAAGGAAGTGGGCCATCGAAGGTCTGGCTTATCTGACTAATGACGCTGACGTGAAGGATGACTTTGTTGAGGATGAACCAGCCATGAAAGCCATGTTTGAACTGGCCAAGGTACAAAACTAACATAAAGCAAGCAGTATCAAATATCCTACATATCATTGTCCCAACATTGCTATTTACTGTAGTGGACATAACGTGTTGCTTAATGCTTTCTGTCAATAGTCTAAGGATAAGACTATCCTGTACGCAGTAGCCTGCACCCTGGTCAATTGCACAAACAGCTATGAAAAAAAGGATATCCTCCCTGAGCTGGTTCAACTGGCAAAGTTCTCCAAACAGCACGTTCCGGAGCAGCATCCCAAGGTGAGCCGACTTCAAGTTTTCTTGAGACCTCAGGCGGTAGACACTGGCTTCCTCTTTTCCCTCGAATATGCACACAAATGATGACGCCTGCAGTGAGAGCAGAGATGTCCTGTGAACGTCAAGCTTTCTCGCAACGTAAACATTTGCTGAGAGCGTTGTGTTAGTTGATGACCAAGTAATCAATAACGAAATAGAATTTTGAACAAAAAAGATAGGATTGGATCGCCCGACACCGAAGTGAGATGGACAGTTTGTTCCATTCCCTGTCTGCAGGATAAGAAAGACTTTATTGAGAAGAGGATAAAGAGGATGCTGAAAGCAGGCGTGACCTCAGCTCTGGCGGTCATGGTCAAAGCAGACAGCTCCATTCTCACCGACCAGACCAAAGAACTGTTGTCTCGGTGAGCAACAAACAAATGCAAACACACATGAACAACATAGTTAAACGTAAAGTCGTATCATTTGACGCAATTCCTTTTGGCTTTGACTTGACTGTCGTGAGTCAACGTGCTTCTTTATTCTTCTTTTTCGTTTAGTTTTATTTTGTTGTATTGATGACAAACAGTTTCTTGAAATTATATTTATTTCATAATTTTCTCTCACTCACAGTAAAATATATTCATACAATTAACACCCACACAATCTCATGTCCTCAGTTATGAAATGGCTCATCCTGTTTGACTCTGAAGACTTTTCTGTTGTGTTCCCTAGGGTCTTCTTTGCATTGACGCAGGACGTAAAAGACCGTGGAATCATCGTGGCCCACGGTGGAGGGAAAGTGAGTCACAGAGCTGGTATCTTCAAACTGTAATTAAACGGTGAATATGCTGAACACGTCCTGCTGCTGCCCAGAGTGGAGACAGCGTATGTATTTTCCGCACAGTTCACTCTTTCCCCAATAACCGATTCGTTTTGTCATAACTCATAGGCTCTGTGTATGACTGATAATGGAAAAAAATAGTCATTGCCGATGCCCCGCTACATTTATATTTACATTTATATTGATATTTAGCAGACGCTTTTGTCCAAAGCGACTT
This sequence comes from Phycis chesteri, assembly GCA_027123565.1. NCBI lineage: Eukaryota > Metazoa > Chordata > Actinopteri > Gadiformes > Phycidae > Phycis > Phycis chesteri. Next base: position 6,353,792 of record JAOPJK010000130.1, read on the forward strand.
AACAATCAGTACATTTGTGGGCTTCGACACGTGGACAGTTGGGAGGTGGGGATCGAACCGCCGACCCTCCGGTTAGCGGACGCCCTGCTCTGCTCCACTGAGCTGCTGCCGCCCTGCCACTTTCACACCAGGTTCACCAGAGAACCCAGGAAGTAACCAAACGGACCGTGGATTCTCACACGCGTCGTTCTCTTTCCCCCCCAAGGCGCTGATCCCCCTGGCCTTAGAGGGCACCAACCCGGGGAAGGTGAAGGCCTGCCACGCCCTCGCCAAGATCGCCTCCGTCTCAAACCCCGAGATGGCATTCCCCGGCGAAAGGGTAAGAAAGGCGCCACCGCTCTCGTTCAGACTGGATCGTCTTCGCGGGAAGAGCTCGGCCCTGTCCCTCTCATGGAACAGCGGTTTCAAGGTTTATTGTCCCATACCGGATAACAACGTAACATCATTACCAGCCGTGAAATTCTTGCGGAGCCTGGGTGATCTCAACTTTGCTTAATAAAATAAAATAATAAATAATAAAATAGGATAGAATACAAAATGTAAGTAGTATATGTGCAAGTATATGAAGTATATGTGCAATATAAATAATAACAAATCTAATCAAATCAGATAAGTAGCAGCTTGATAGTAAGATAAGTGTGCGGAGTAAAATCGGTGAGGCAGATGAGTGAACGCGTTGTGTTGGTTTCGCACTCCTCCCATGTCTTCTTCTTCCTCTTCCTCACCGACATCGTCAGGTGTACGAGGTGGTGCGGCCCCTGGTCAGCCTCCTGACCACAGACAGAGATGGGATGGAGAACTACGAAGCTCTGAAGGGCCTGACGAACCTCGCCGGCTACAGTGAAAAACTGAGGTACGGCACAGCTCAGACAGCGAACCCCGTGAGGAGACATCTGAGACTCTACGGAGCTGTGCTGTCGAGTCGGGATGTGATAGCAAACGGTCCCATGGCTCATTTCCCTATTCCACAGGGTGAAGATTGTGAAGGAGAAAGCCCTGCCCGACATTGAGAACTACATGTTTGAGGACCACGAGCAGATCCGACGGGCTGCCACTGAGTGCATGTGCAACTTGGTCTCCTGTAAAGAGGTGAAGACATTTATAGATTACGATGACATCCGGTCACTCAGAGACCCCCGTCAGAGTGAGTCTTGAGTCTCTTCCGGGGAAGGTGGGAACTTCACAACGTTACAACATTTGAGCAACTCCAAAAATGCTGCAGAGGCACTTTTCCCGGGCACAATGCAGAGGAGGCACCACGTCGTGGTGAAGTGCATCGTGGGATTTGCCAGAAAACACGACACGCTCTAAAGTCGAGTGCTCGAACCTCAAAGTGCACAATTCAATCCACGAGAGGTTGTCGGACAAGGAGAGAGTGATGGGAGTCGGCGTGAGGATCTACATTGCATTTACATTTAGGGCATTTAGCAGACGCTTTTATCCAAAGCGACTAGATCTAACATCACAAAAACAACTCAAATGGGCAAAGAAAATGGCTGCCGCAGCAATCTCCCCCGGAAGGGGGCTGTCAACACAGCACGAATAGTGAGAACGTTTCCTCTGTGTTCAGGTCCAAGAACGTTACTTGCAAGATGGCAATGACAAGCTGAAGCTGCTGGTGCTCCTGTGTGGGGAAGATGACGACTTCCTCCAGATAGCTGCAGCTGGAGCCCTGGCCATGCTGACCGCGGCCCAGAAGAAGCTTTGCACCAAGATGACCCTGGTGGTACGTAGAGCTGATATACTATTCACCATCTGGTCCTTATGCAGATGCTGTTATGCAAAAGCCACCTGCAGTGAATTCAGGGTCATTGAGGGGCAACATATCTTTACATTTACATTTAGGTCCATTTAGCAGACACTTTCATCCAAAGCGACTTACAATAAGTGCATTCGTCAGAGGAAGTTGCTGTAATTGCTGTTAATACAGTAAGCAAGTCACCAGAACAAGTTTCAAGCATTCCAATTGGGTTAACCATTGCTAGTATACAACATCTCTGGCTAAGTTACAAAGAGCATCTAGGATGCCTGCAGGTGGCCCGCGGACATTGGGGATCAAGCAGGGAGTCGAAACACCCGACCCTGCCCACACCACTCACACATGTCACGATCCGCACCTCAAACCCCACGAGGGCGTCAACGTGACTCATTCGACCCTCTCTCTCCCCCCGACAGAGCGCCCAGTGGCTGGAAATCCTGCAGAGGCTGTGTTTGCACGACAACCCCAAGGTGCAGCACCGCGGCCTGGTGATCATCTTCAACATGCTGAACTCGGACGACCACGAGCTGGCCAAGAAGCTGATGGAGTGCGAGTTCCTGGAGATCCTGTCGGTGATCGGCAAGGCGGAGGACAACCCCAAGAGGCAGCAGGTGATCGACGTGGCGCGCACGTGCCTGGTGAAAGCCATGGACCTGGGCCTCATAAAGCCCTTCACCGCTTGAGCCGCTCGCACGCGTGCACGGGGAAAGACGACAGCTTGTGGACTGTATTTTTGTATCTTTTGAATGGAGACTTTTTTTTTTTTCTAAAATATTCAATAATATAAGAAGCTGGTTTAAAATAGCTATCATTATCTCAAAGAAATTGTCACAGCCATCCATGCTTATAGCAATTAATTAGACCATGAATAATACAAGAAGACTTTTGTAGGCACATGAATGGCTTAATATTTATTAGTACATAATATGTATGTGTATCCCCATTAGACTCCATTTGACTTGATTATTGATGAGGTTTGAAGATTTTTCTATTATACATGTTTTTGTTTACTTCAGTGTTTTGCTGTATCTGTATTGACGATTAATTGAATTAAATACATTTCCTGCTTGATTATTAATATTTGCTTGTTGTCTCTCACTTACGGCACAACATGTGAGTGGTGTTCCTTTTCATCAACTTGTAAATGTCCATGTAAATGTACAACATGTAAAATGTCCAGGCCTGTAGGTGGTGCCTTTGAGCCGAGAATCAGCTAATAAAAGCTTGGGCGGCTTCGCTGAGTTGTGGACGTAAGTGAAGGATACAGCTGACAGGAGGCAGGGCTGGAGAACAGCGCGTTTTACCTTCGGTGGACTACTGTACAGCCAACAGATCGTAGCCCGACACCAATGCTGTCAATACGCACAGGCTGGTACCTCTCTCCATAGGAGACCAATTTCCGAGGAAACTCCACCACCGCCCCCCACCCCCCCAACAAACCTAACAAACGAGTTCTTACACTTCAGCGACCACTAGCTCCGATGCGAGAAATAATATCTGCTGCGAGATAATTCAGAAGAAGAAGCCACGAGTGGCTGGTGCGATTCACGTGAGTAATTGCGGGTTGATTAGCCGTTATCATGCTAATTGTTTAGCTTGTACAAAAAATACATTATTTCTTCCGAACCAATGTATATAGGCTAAAATAGCAGGCAGTTGAGATGGACCAGGTGTGCACTTCGTCTGACCCAACTCTTCTAAAACTTGGCTGCTCGCTGATCGTAGCCCACCTACCTACACTTCTGGCCCGTGGTCTTAACTCACTGCATGTAATGACTCTGTTATTAAGTCTCTAAACGAAGCGATGTCTGTGACGTACAATCGAGAGAGAAAACACCGTGTCCTCATTGATTAGCAAGTGTTAGTGTCTGTGTCAGCAAATGTGTGTTATGATGGTACCCTTTATAGCGATAAATGACATACAGAAAGGAGATGGGTTGTTTCTAAATAATGTGTCCTGTAGTTTTCTGGACTGAAAAACAAATGTTAGCTCTGTAATGTCTGTATAGCACACATGCATTGACATAGGCCTGTTATAACAATGATATTCCTATATTGCAGATAAAGGAAGCTACTTTACTTTAATAGGATATAGTGCGGGCAATGTTTACGTGCCTGATTCCCAGTGCCTATCACCTTATCTCAGTGCTCGGCTAGGAAGTGTTACATTCCTTCTCTTGGCAGTCAGCTGGCAGACTTTCCCTGCCTTGCCTCTTAGACATAGTCATACGACTATAAGGAACACACGCACAGACTTGGACCTGTACACACACAATGCACACTGTTGTTTTCAATTGTGTTTCAGAGGTGGAAAGTGAGCATACAGTTGTCTGCACCATTCAACCATTCATATGCCATACATGCCATAGGGATGCAAATATATATCAATGTTAATTTAATTATAAGTGTTAATTTGGCCACGTGTGTCTTCCATGTGTCATGTTGCGTTGCCTTATGCCGTATACATTGTATTACCTTTCATGGTGGATACTATTCCAGTTTTATACATTCATGTTTTGCATTTCTCTCCGAGCTTCGGATGTCGAAAACAAGTAGTAGTGGAGTACAGTAGAGACTAGACATATGATTTTTTTTATATATCATATTATTAGAGGCTTTATGCCCTCCCGACACATGTCCTGTTTCCTCCTGATTTGAATGGGTAGTGAGGTGGGTCTAGCTGGGGGGCTGGTTGGATTACCACAGAGGAGTTTTGAAAGGGAAAGCAGTGTATGCAAATCTCACACTGTTGTTTGTCTCTGCTGGTGGTAGCACCTGAGCTACCGGCTCTCTGACATGGATATGGGGTTTGCTATAGTAAGCAAGAGTCTGTGCCTTGTGATATATGTTCCACCTGAGTAGCGATGGAAGAACAATAACAAAAGTCAGTCTCACTCCTTGATGCACACATTGCATGTGTGTGTGTGTATGTGTGTAGTGTGTAGTGTGTAGTGAGTGTGTGTGTGTATGTGTGGGACTTTACTGGGTTGTTTTGTTATGTGTGATAGTTAAAACAGCCTTGTATTTCTAAGCTTTTACAACGCGTTCAGCATGATCTTGAGAGGTGAGGTCAAAGAGCAGAACTTGTACTGAACAGTGTGATCCATGGAGTTGGAATTCACATGAGGCTCATTCAAGACACTGTTATGTAAGACTTGAAGTTGAATTACCGACTTTGGTCCAATGCGTTATGTGCTGATGGCTGATGATTTTTGTTGGGGTTTTATGTAAAACGAATTGTGGACACTTTCACATAGGATGGTGTTTGAATGCTTAATCATGGCAGATTCCTTCCCTGTTTATTTCTGACACATTTGTCAACTCATATCATATGTACGATAACAAGCAATGTTTTGCAACGCGGTAACTAAGAGGAGAGTCATTTGGAGCTGAATGTTTGTTGTGATATTCTTTTTGTGCGTGTCGTAACCAATTTGTGACATTTTTTTGGGGCATGGCAATGATTCCAGATGCATTTGTCAGTGAAATAACAACCCATTAAGCTTATCAACATTCCTCTATAACTGACGAAACCCTCCACGCTTTTATTTTGAACACCATAGTTTCAAAATGAATGCAAAATACAATACTCTCACAATCTAGCTCTTGTGAATTTGGGGATTCCCAATCACAAAAGCACTGATAGGTGAAATCTGCTTGCAGCTTGTCACAGACTTAACATTTTAGCAGTGTTTAAGTCTAGATAAGTTGTCTTATCTATTTTCGTAGTCATACCACTCTATGCCAATCTATTGTTGTGCTGCTATCGCCAGTTGACTAGGGATTTGTGCAGCCCTGCTCTGGTCTGTTGTGCCTGTGGCTCAGAACAGCAAATGAGGCAGGTCTGGTCTGCCTCTGTTATTTGTTTCATTGTGCTCTTTCATTGGACAGACAGCACTCATGTCAGCAAATACCATGTAGCATTTACTATAGATCCCAACCATAGCCAAGTCAGGCCAGTATAGGCTAATGAAATCAATGGCTCTTCTGTATTGTGTGATTGTTAAGCCTACCTAGTAATCCAAACCACCTGTTTAAACACTACACTGCATTTTTAGGATATATGTAAAAAAAAAAAACATTCAAAGCAGCATCCATGAAATTTTAGTTTTTTAAATAGGTAAAAAGCGGGGAACGGTAGCTTTGATACGATCAAGGTAAAAAGAAGCAGGACCAGGCAAGCAGGACACATCAAATGAAATGAATGACATTGTCCCCACTCTTAAGATTCTTGAAATGAACTGAAAATGTGGGCAGTTCCTTGTTGATCACTTGGTAACTCTGCCTCTCGCCTCAATCGACCATAGAATCTATTCTTTCAGTGGTATTTAATCGCAATGTCATTTGTTTAAAATGAAATTATCTCGTGAGAGTAAAACACTTGAAACTTATTTTTGTAACAAAGCATTGTAGTTTATTTGATTCAGCCGAATAAGAGAACACACAACACATCTTACCTGAGGTACTCTGACGCTTCTCGTCAGTGGCTGGTCTTTCAAAGATTACATTTGGTCAGCCTGCAACCATCGGTTGTCTGCACGCAGTCAACATTAAAGGTGCAGTGTGTGGAATTTAGTTGCATCTAGCGGAACGGACTTGGCAGAAATGGAATTCATAACATTCATAACTACTATAGTTTTGGAAGTATCTACTGGCACCTTACAGGCCAGTACAGGCCTCCATAGCTTGTCCAAAGTTGGAAAGGGAAAGGTGAGGGAAAGATGAGGGCTAGGTGAGGGAAGGGTGAGGGAAGGGTGAGGGGGGGCTATTCAGTTGGTCGCAATCTGCAACCTTGCAGAACCTTGGCAGAGCGATGGCAGTAAACACTCACACTACACCTTTAAAGCCCATACCTTCGAGCTGACTGAGATAACACACTGTGGCGAAGACAGTAGCGACTCACAGGATGCTGACCAAGGGAACACACAGGGACCTATATTGCTTTTGATGAAGCTTGCACGCGACAAAGTGATCCACAACGTTCAGACAACAGCGGCTCACAAAGACGCCATTTTCCACCACACATTATGATCCACGTGAGTTTCATTTGTGTCCTCGCATTACGTAACCTCAGCTGATTAGATGTGGAACAACACATTTCTCTCACATTGGTCTAAAGGCGTTGGTGGTGGGGGGGGTTTCCTCTATATCTGTCACCCCGAAGAATGTCGTTGTTGTTGTTGTTGTTGACGAAGCTGGCATTGAGGCGGTGAACCCTTGACTCTGGTTCGGCTCTAGATGCTTACTCACAAAAATAACTAGCCAAGCGAGTAGTGGTCCGGGCAAGGGCAGGCCCACCCCCGAGAGGGCTGGGAAAGAGGACATACCACGGGGGGAAACACTGGAGAATCACACCGCATAACAAAGCAAACAAGAGACACTGCGAATCTCTCCCC
>JAOPJK010000130.1:6971872-6986415 GCA_027123565.1 Phycis chesteri
GTGTGTGTGTGTGTGTGTGTGTCTGTGTGTGTGTGTGCGTGTATGTCTGCGTGTGTGTGTGTGTGTGTGTGTGTGTGCGTGCGGAATGGAGGGCCGTTGGGTGTGATGGGAGTGGCTAAGGGGCATCAAGGGTTGTTGCAAATTATAGTGCATGTGTATGTGTGTGTGTGTGTGTGTGTGTGTGGCAAAAGAAAGAGGTGTGCAGGAAGTTGGGGAGAAAAAAGGGTGAGGGTGAGCGATGGACAGAAACAGACTGAAGGACCGGAGGACAGAAAGATGGACGGTGAAATGCAACAGAGAAAAACAGGAACAAGGAAGATTCAACCAAGTGAGAATGGGCAACATGTGAGTTGGGAGTGTGGAGAGCTAGCCAAAATGAGACTGTGAGGTTTCTAAGGTGCCGGGTCCCAGCTGTTGTTCACTGCTGCGTAACACACCACAGAACATTACGGCGAGGGGACATAGGAATCCTGAGGCATTATGGGAACTGAGCTCAACTTGGAGTCACCTCTAGTTGCACGGATGACATTGCCCCATTTAGACCATGACCGCAATGAGTCATCACCTCATGCACGGAATCGATACAGGTCAGCGGGCATGATTAAGCAATGAGCCACCTACCCACTTTGCCAAATTATATACATGATATATTATTTACTCTACACTTCATGAGTAATGATTTTGGGTGGTTTGCTTAAAACATTGTGAGGCAGCGTAACCTTGGTTGTGTTTACTGTCCTCCCAACAGGAACCACATCTTACCAGGAAGGATCCTGGACAGGGACATGTTTTGTGTAATAATTCTAATCCATACTTGAAAGCTTTAAAAGCTTTTTGATATTTTTCCTCTATCTCTCATATCTCTCTCAATGTCGTTATGTCTCGCGTAGAGCTAAACACACACACGCACACACACACACACACACAGACATGCAAACACTTTTTCTTTTTTTAGGAGGCTGATATTTCCACGTTACTTTTGACAGGAAGTGCCTCTAATGACAGCCTCACTCATTGGCCCCCAGAGGGTTGTCGTCCATCTCTCATGGCTGCACCCGGATGGGAATGGAGCCGCCCAGCCGAGGTGCCTGGGTGATATCATCTGTTCACCAAAATAAAATACACTGCACCAAGCCACGCTGCGCATTTGGACCCAGGGATAACACGACTTCAGCAGTTCTCTCAATACTCTCATCTTCCCCCCCCCCACACTTTTATATTATAATGCTTTTTCTTCTACTGATATTGATCCCACAAAACAAGTGCAATAAGGTTGTCATATAAAATCAGGTTTTCGTTTTTTTCTTCCCCTGAGCGTGTGCCAAGTAAATCAGGCTTATTAACGCGAAGCAAGTCTAAGTCTGGCCGGGCCTATACCTCGGGTTTGACTGTAGCTTGGGCCTCTTATTGATGCTCTTAGTTAGATGGAATAATGTGTGGAGTATCAGATGCCATTCTGTTTGTGCTTGAGTGCTCTTTATTCCCACCAGGGTCCATCTGGACAAGAATCCCCCCTCCCCTCCCCTCCTTTTCCTGAACAAGATGACAAGCTTTGCAAAATTTAGACCCGTGCACACATGTCAAGCATACTGTGCATGTTCTATGCACATGGACGTTTCACGGTCCTTCATGTATATTTATAGTGTTAAACACCCCTTTATATATTTCAAACACTTACGATATGAAACAGTGCTTAGTTTGTTGTGTATAAATGTATTAATATACACACAATAATCTCTAAATACATATACATATCCTGCAAAAATACATAGGATATACAAGGATCATAAAATATCCACAGGATATGCAAGGTATATCCATCTGGAAACATAAGTGCAATATAATATAACATGAAAGTCATTCTGAAGTTAAATCCATATCTAAAATAACACAAAAGCTGCTCTTGATGAGTTGTCACAGATCATGCTTGTAAGTTCACATTATCAGAGGCAAAACATTTCCAGTGCATTGCAATGAATACTCAAAGTCACAGATGTAGCTTCTTAATAAAGGGATATTCAAATTGTGTTAGACTGTGGCTTATTCTAAATACCAACTTCCTTCCTGTTGTTATCCAAGCAGGCATGCATCTGGCTAAATCTAATTTCACTGTCTTGCCTCTTGCTCTATAAAAAAAAATGTACATGACATATAAAAGATGGAGATGAATGAAAACGAGATGGAAAAAATCATTTGTGAAAGCATGAAAGTTACAGTACTAGTACAACTTTTTCCTAGTATAAAGGAATCACTTCATTTCACTTTTTTATCCAACATTTCGAAAGTTATCCACACAATAATTCAGGCTCTCACTTCTGGAAAAACTTGTCATACATAGTCTATCAAGAGCTCACTTCTCTACAAACTAACAGTGTCTGCTCACAACAAAACCTAACTTGAACGTGTGAAAGGGCTTCTCTTCCAGTGTTATTTCCTAAAGTGTGACTGAGGGGGCCATGTGCACTTTCACCCAACCCCCTCCGTAACCAACAGAGCTCTCTGTCCGTATGTGCCATCGGGTGGCAGCTGCACTCGCCCTAAAAAAAAAAAAAAAAAAAGACTCAAACACAACCTTCCAGACAACAGTGAAAAGTGGACCTACTTTGTGTTGGAGAGTCTTTCTGTCTCTGGCCTCACTCTTTCTACTACCTAATGTCAATTTAGGTAAGCACAACGTGCCCGTTTTCCCTGCACCGGGGGGAGGGGGGGGGGAATACAGTAGACGTTTTGTTTGCCTTTGAACCAACGTCAAACGCCCACTTTCACACACGAGCGGCAATCAAGGCCAGGGAAGCGTAGCATTCTTCTCAACATCTGGTTTGTTGAAATGCACTCGTGGATAAGAGAGGAGGTGTCGGGCTTAGTCCCCCTGCGCCAAACACTCCTCAACTCAAATAGTTCATGCAAGGAACGAGGGGAGCATACCATTCAGTTGTTTGGCAATGAATTGCTTTTATGCAGAGACATGCTGGAGCAGGCGCACAGAGCGCACAATACCACAACATTGACATGTATCTAACTTCCTTCTCTTCAGACTTCCTCTCGCTCTGCTATCTTCTCGCTCGCCCACAATGGGCTTACTTTGACATATTGTCTGCTCTTTTTTGCTTTTGCATGCTGTGTACACTGGGTTACTTTCCCATACTGTGTATACACTATCAGCATGCATGAAGAATCGTCAACTCATACTGTGTGAAACCAACGGGTGTGTGTATGAGGACGAGGATCAGGAGAACTGTACCCACGTCTGTTGTTGACACAATTTCAATTCATGGCTTCGATGCCATATGTTGAATCTGCATCTCGAAAAAATGAGGCCTTCCTCTTCACTGTAAAGGAAATAGGTGTAAGTGAGGAAGGCCTCTTGTTTAAAATTAGTATATGCATATAAGCCATGTAATGTATGCATAACCTTGCTGTGGCATGCATATTTATACAACATTAATTCACTGTTGAATATTATTACAGTAGTTACAGTTATACTTGTAAATTGGTATAGTTATCTTTGTGACTTTTAATAAAACAAATATTTGAAATATATAATTTCTCTGTGCACACATTGCTTTTTTTTTTTGAAACATTTTCAGAAATAGGCTCACAAGAGAACTAATGTATGAACAAGAAAGGAGTGTACTCTGTGACGGATAGCGGACATTGGACATGCATGGCTACATTTTTATAAATAAATCAGTATTACGGTTGGAGCTCAGACAGGTTCTCTTCAACAGACCCTCAACTCACACCATCCAGTAGCGTGTCACTCACTCACTCTGTAAAACTTTCATGCTAATCCAGTCAATTATTTACCGGCTCTCCTAAAGTGACTACAAGTTCCCCCCCGGTCGGATCAAGAAGGAAAGGCAAATGGGCATGCGAGGTCCAGGGGCCGGGGATCATAAGTGTCAATGTGTGTATTCCACCTCAGGCACTCTTTGCTAGTCACACATAAATAAGACATCTTGGGGGTTAATGGGTTCATACACTTCACGGAGATTAGGTTTATGTGGATCAACTGAAGGAAGTTACCCTATTGGGCTGTGAATAAACCAAATATATCTAAGAGCCCATATTATTTAAGAAAGAAGGGATTTGCTCGGCTGTTTTGTGGTGCGTTCACTGGATGGATGTTTGAAAATGCTGAACGAAATAGTGTGGATGAAAATATTCTAGTCAGGTTCTTCAGATCTGGGCCTTTATTGGTCCTTCAAAACCTAAATGAATGATGTTTGTTATAACGCATACATACAAATTGTAAGCTTGATGCAAGAAGCTTTACTGACCTTCCAGTAGCTACGTGTGGAATGACGCTCCTCTTCATTTAAGGAGATGGTGAGTGGAGAGATGTCTATCTCATCACCTGGTAAAGGGAGCTGGAAAGGACAAAACAAATAAATGGTTGTTACACAGCCAAATGAGCCTGGAGTTCATAGAGGAACCTTAGAATTGAGAGATGCATACAGTGCATGACAATATATACATATATATATACTGTATATACACGTTGGCAGGCAGGCAATGACATGCTATGGTGTATTATAATATGGAATAGCATTTCATTGCTTTTATTCATTCATTTACATGATAGTGCAAAACACGGTTTAATGTGCACGCACAGGTGCATGCCAATCCACACGCGTGTTTGTGATTTACCGCTAAGTGTGTATTTGTGTAATTCATGCAAAGTGGCTACTACATAGTTTTATGTAAACTCGGTGTCAGCCTTGGTTTTTAACAGTTCACTGGCCTTCTGTGCCACAGGACATGAGGGCTGCCAGAGCTTTACATAAGGAGACTGGCTGAGATCATGGTTTGATGCATGGCTAGAGAATGTGCCCCATCCTTCCTTAGTATTGACATCATTGTGCCCAACAGAGTACTGTACGTAATTAGACTATGTCAGAAGACAATACAAACTATAGGTCAACATAAATATAAAAGTAGTTGTATGAGTAAAGTATGTATTAATTTGTATCATGGTTTGTCATTTTGTGTAACATCTGTATATCTCAAATCATTTAAATATGATAACGGAGAGTGAATATTACTTGCTTTCATACATTTCATACAATATAAAATAGGCCTAATATATGGGTGGATGTATAATATATACATCCACACATGGTAATCAGAGTTGTGGGTAACAGGGAAATTGTCATTTGAAAAAGTGGCTGGAGGGTGCTTTTCTGATGTCAAGCATTGATAGAATGAGATGACACACACTGCCTGTATGGGAAGTCAATTCTGTTCCCATGACTACATTGAATTTATTATGTTATTGGTGATTGAAGGAAATGCCTGCCTGTTTGCTGCTATAATAGTACCCCCCCACACACACACACATACTGTATATTATATACATATGATATATATGTTCATATATATACACATATATGTATATTATATCTATCTATCTATATATATGTCATCATTCATTACAGATTTCATTATTATAGTCCCGTGAACTCGACATTCTCTGGGCTGTCTCGGTTTGCGCACAGAGCACGCGCCTGTGAAGTGGCGTGGGGAAGGGAGGGGAGAGAGAGCAGCAGAGCAGCGGGCAAGCCGAGCCACCAGCCCCCCGGAGCCGAGGAATAAGGGCGAACAGCTTGTGTACGCAATAACCAAACACAGTCTTCTTCATCGGAACTACCTGGAGGGTTCTATGCCAGCGGAACCCGCCTCCGCGCCGTATCAGTATGCATGTGGATTAGTTGTGGACGCCGTACGGATCGTTTGGAACTAAAGCGAAACAAAACAAGAGTGGGGGAAAAAAAACGGGAATATACTACTACAACCGTGACAATAAAACAACACTCCTCCAGTACAAGTGGACTTGTACTGAAGGAGAGGACTGAAACAACGGACAACTTGTCATTGGCCTGACTATCCTCTCTCGGTATTTAAGTTGAAGTGTTATAATACTATTTTTGAGTGAACTTTAAACTCAGGAAACAATGAAGACATAGCCAGCGAGAACTCATCAAGTGTTTTGAGGCTGCTAGCAATTCCGCTAGCTTGGCTATCCTGTAGCTAGCGACTGTGTGGCTAAAGCTAGCGCCCGCTAAAGCAGATAATAAGATACGTTGGCGGATTGGCTAGTTGGCTAGTTAGCTAAACGTGTGTTCAAGAAACTTTTGGCTTCGTGTTTTTGTCACCCAGACGGGGAGGGTGCGCCGCAGCATTAGAGGGGAAGGGCAGGTTCCCTTCTGGACTTTTCCCCCTCGCCACATTTCGTGAACATGATGGCTGCGGAGGTCGGCAGCGAGGAGACGGGATCAGTGTCAACAGGGACAGGGGTGGCAGGCAGCGGAGGGCCCGAGACGGCCCATTTCCCGTACTACAAGTCCACCAGAGTGCGAGTCGCTGATCTGGGACAAGGAGTAGAACCAGCCATGCGCCAGAATTCTAACACTTCTCCGGACTCTCTGCCCGATATGAGTATAATATATCCCGTTGCAAGGGGAGAAATGTCCGCAATAGGGAGTGGTGGGCATTCGATTATTCTTGCAACAAGCTCAGGCGGCGTGTGTTGTTCTCCCACTTCGGATGACCCAGGTAGCCGGATGTCACCCACATCTTCATGCCCGGATGGGCCAACTCTCTTCCCCCCACTGCCACCCCCTCCTCCCCCTCCTCCAGGCTGCGGGGTACTGGGCACGGTAGATGAAAGTGACATGCAAGATGGACCAGAATACGAGGAAGAGGAGGTGGTGTTCCCCCTGTCAGCGCCACCCACGAACCAGTAAGAATATATCAATGGAAACGTCACATTAAATCTTTTTCATTCACATCCACTGAACAATGTTGTTTTAAAGAAGCGTGGTGGGTACACCCCCTTCCCAGTTTGGCCTGCATTGCTGTCCCGAATTTATGCTCTAGTTGGCTGCATATCTCTCCTTCACTGACTTCCTTTGCATACACAAAATTGACACTAGTTTTGTGCTAGCAAAGTAGTTGTCCTATATTGTCTTCTTGAATACATAGGCCTACAATACTGAAATGGGACAGCTGTGACACACAACACATAAATATGTATTTGTATCTTTTAATTTCTATATTTTGCTTCAATGATTATATATTGTGTGTCTTAATTGAATTCATAATGTTATATATTGTTTACTTTTTTTCATAAGAAGTTTACTACAGCCGAGACTAGCTCTGCTAGTTGTTGAGCATGCCAAGTCCATTTTCAACATATTGTCAACACGTCAACGTTGCATCGAACATTCATGGATTTTAGGCTATTGTATAAATGTGTGTGTGTGTGTGTGTGTGTGTGTGTGTGTTTTTCTAAGATGGCTAAATGGTCCTCCCATTTGTTAGAGTCTCATTAGAGAAGTGCTGAGCGTGTCATTTCTGGCCCACATACTGTGAGATATGGAAGTGGCTGGAGGAGGAGTGTGGATTCAGCTTTTATTTTAGGAGCAACCCTATATCACCCTGTCAGATTACAGAGGAAGGGTAAGGGAAGCACTTCAACATATTTTATTCCAGTGAACAACCTTTGAATTGAGTAGTACCTCTTCCAAATTAATTAATGGTAAAAGTGTCCGGATGTCCTTAGAGAAATCCTTAAGAATCTTGTTTCTGCTTCTTGCATAGTTGATCCCAACACAGTCACTCAGTTGTCACTTGGGCAGGAATAGTACTTGTTTTGTTCGGTCTTGTTCGGTCTTGTGGTCCCATGTTTATCAGCCACATACATCCTCACACGAAGCACTACATACTTTTGGAAGGGTCAAGTAAGACCACTGGGTTTGCTCTGGGCACTCATCAAATGAATGTCAAAGTAAAAGCATAGCCTAGTTTGTTTTGTTTTTGTTTTCAGATTTGTGGGGTTTCATTGGAAACATCTCATGTATCTAAGTAACAGCGGATTTATAGGTATGTCCCAATCAACGTTCTCACTCCTAAACACCGCAACGCTCTGCAAAGGCTTTTAAAGGAACATACCAGTGCTAGTTTGACAATACATACTTATTGGAGATTCAGCTGGTATTTGATATTGGATCAATTAAACTAGAGACCCTTCAGCCAAGCGCTATATTCAAAGCACAGGGACAAACTTACTTGCCATTTTTGACACAAGACATGGCATTGGCTAACTTAACCCAATATCAGCCAATTCGGATTGGGTCGGCATGACAAACAAACAAGTGATTACTTTGCATCTGCTGATATTGCAGTCCATTGGGATGGGCAGCCATTTCATTTTGTGAGGGGAAAATTCTTAATATGATGCGTTGTAGCCCTAAGATGCCCCCCCCCCCAGATACCCTGCAGACCTACACAACGTTCCACCTTTTGAGATGATGACAAATGTGATTGGAAGAAGCCACAGAGAACGGTACAGCGTCTCCCTGTGCTGGAAATGGCACACTGCCCTCGTTAATGCTCCCGTTTGGTGAGACCGCCGGGTCTTCTGAAAGGGATATCCTGTTTTACGGGCCTTTGCCGTATAATCTCGACCTAGTTTAGCCAAGGGTCTCCCTGCCGCCTGCGTCTCCCAACTGATCTATTATGTCAGACGAGCCTTCTTCTCTGCAGGGTTACAGAGGAACCGGTACTTATGGGCAATGTATTACACATAATGCAATATACAGGCAGACAGGATGTAAGGCATCTGAAATGGTCTAGGTTAGTGTATTGACAAGATACTTTTTAAGATGGTTGTTTTTCCTGTCAGGCAGTGTTCCTACATTTTGTGATGATTTTTATTCTTTAGAAAAAAACTGATCTGAAATCTGAAGGCAAAACGGGCTTTGCAAACATCCAATGTTGTATTAGTTCAGTGTTGTTAAATCACATGTATTCCCCCTCAACACGCTATAATTTCCATGTGATTATTTGCTAACCATGTGATTATTTACTCGCCTATTTTATAATTCCTCAGTTAGATATAATTTCAGTAGCCGTTAAAAGATGTTCACATTAACCTGAAATCAGGGAAATAACTCAGATAACCGTGTACCATTAAAGTCATACTACAGGCTAAACACTTTGACATTGTTGGCACGCCTATTGGTGATGTACAACACAGCCCAGGTCATATTTTAGTTTTTATCTTTGTGGAGTACTTCGCTTTGCAGCGATTTCTATATGATGCCACTACGTGACACACAGAGACCATCGCGTCAACCTTAAGTAACGCACACACATTTGTGCTGAGCCAACAGCCTCAGCACAGCATGCACTAGGGCTCTGTGGGTGTGAGGCGTGGTCATCATCTGTACAGCTACCGAGGCACATCCTCGTTTCAACAGGAAGCGCCCTGGTAAGTCACTGTTAACCCGGCCGATGTGGTCTGCTCTGGCAGCAGAGAGCCCAGATGTAGCCAATGCACCTTAAGTTTCGGCATACAGTCGGGCCGGCGATCCGATGGATATCCCTTTTGTTTCTTTCGGCGTGATCTTTCTAGCCCGCAAAATGTTCGCCAAAGGATTGTCTATACGTCTGTGAAAGGTTTCAATTTTGGCTTTGACATTTTTTTGTTTTTTACTCTGAAAGTAAGGGCTTCAGGATCAGAACCCAGCTGTGGAAAAACTGCCATTGAGTGTTCTAGAATGTACCACTGGCTAAGCTATAGTTAGCGTTGTCAGGATGGCTCTCCCAGCCTAGTCACCTGCTCTCTAATCCCATGGCCGTTGTCACAAAGGGATGGTCGAAATTGTACTGCCCGTGTGGTATATTGTATCATAATAGCGTACAGCCAGATGGCTAGCTAGCTTTCACGATGAATAATAAAGCCTGCTTATGCATGTCGTTTCAATGCATTTGATTCATATATTACGTTTATAAATGTGCCATTTACAGAATGTTGCCTCCTGATGGGGTAGTGAAAGTCATTCTGATGTAGGAAAATATCAACCTGACATGACAGCCAGTGACAAATTGCAAATAATGAAAAGGTACATTATTATTACACATATTAGAAAAGTAAACCCTGGACTTAATGATAAATCAATGTTAGCCATTTTAAGCCATTTTGTGTAAGCCTGTCTTATTCCTTTAAAAACTACCTGAGGTAGTAGTAATGCCCATGTAAATATGACCCTCCTGAAGAGAGTGAACAAAGCCCTATCCATATCTGTGCATGCACATCTTTCTGACTCAATGACATATCGACTCCATAGGAATAATATGATCCAGGAATTTATTGCGATGGCAGATTGTGTGATACTTCCGTCTTTGTTTTTATATAGACATGGACAAGAATACACACGTGTCTACTTATAGCTTCTTGCTCGGGACGTGGACAATCGCATTCGTGCGCGTGTAATCCCATCTGCGGCTGCCGCTCCGCTGCGTGGATCGGAGCGGCGCGGTTATCGGAAGCGGGCCGGGAAGGCTGGGCCTCGCCGGGTGAAATTAGACCGTCAAGATATCAATTTATATGCAGATTCAAAACGAAAAAGGTTACAATTCAAAACATTTGCACTAATTGTGGATTTATTGTTTGATTGTGTTATTTAGATTACTTAATGGACGCCCCATAGAACACACTGCCTCCTCACGGGTTTAAATAACGTCTGGTTTTAAAGGCTGCATTATGTGATGCCTGCATAAATGAATCTCAAAAATGCAATTTGTTTTGGCTGAAAATAGATGTTTCATATAATGTATGGTCCTGAGCTTAGCGCTTGTGTGATCCCTCTGGGAGGACGTTGTGTGTGTCTGTTTGTGTGTATTCCTTTTGAGCTGGGAATACACACTCACACCACTGTAGAATACACAATGGCCGCTGAAATATTTTTCATGCTATAAATAGCTTAACAAAGAGGTGAGAGTGAATTGCAGGTGGCTCTGTGGAGTTTGCCTCTACTCTTCCATAGAAATCGATGGTCTAGTGCCTAAGCTAAAACAAACAACCTGCTGGGAAACAAGCCGTTGATTTTGAGTTTCCACGAAGATTATAGAGGCTTTTCAACCGTAAGTGGCTTCCCTTAAGTGTGTGTGTGTGTGTGTGTGTGTGTGTGGATACAGTTGAATTTGGATGTCGACTGTGAATGTGTTTGCTAGATTTCGTGGATTAGGCCTCACTGTTGAGACATCTTTGGTGCTTGCTAATGGAGCACACACACTCCATTATTGCTCTTTGTCATGTGAGGCAAATGCATTTTTTTTTGTCACAACACACGGGTCAAGTCACGTAGCCTAACTTATGTGTATAGGCTACATTGTCTCGGCTATTTCCTACTTGCCAAAATACAACAGCACGTCTATAAAGGTCTCATTGGCATCAGCATAGGCTTAGTCATTGCACAGATTTTATGAAATGTGAGCCGAGCAATTAAAATAAGGACCGTCTTTTACTGACCTAAGCCTTGGAGATTGCTTGAATATTCAATTGAAATTCACAGACTACTGCTGTTTTTGGAAACTGTGTAGTGTTTTGGATCCTAATGGTATGTTACTGGTCACAAGATTGGGTCACTAGTGAATCCTATTGACAGATCTTGTATGTTTTCATATCAAGCTACATTTTATGGGCTAGTTATCTTGTTGACCTGTTAATCTAATAAAGAAATGCCCATGGAGGGCTCTGGGCTGTGCATTGATAAGGAATAGACTACGTTTTCCATGCATTTTCAACATGTTACGCAATGTCCTGTCATGCCCCTGCAATACCCACCACACTGCCCTGCCTTTTCTCCACTGCATCCTGTTTTCAATACTTCTGGGCCACGCATTGTGGCCTTTGCAGAATCCTCACAAGCGTTTTTACTTGACGTTGACAGCGCCCAAAGACTAAATATGTATTACCAAGCCTCTGACTCTGACTATTTGAATATTCCATTCCAAGTGGAATGGGAATTCAAATTTCACTTCAGATTTTTCTGCGTTTTTTCAGTTGCGCCGTCATTGTTGCGTCTGAAGGAAACCTACTTACCATGGCGATTGTAACGCGGCGATGGGATGATTTACATCGCTCCCACCGAATTCCCGACGGTTGACTTTGAGTCCTAATTAAGTTGGACCTAAGTGGGGGAATATGGCTCTGATCTGCTCCAATGGCAGCGCGCCTTGCTTGCCTCTCTGGGCGGTGAGCTTTGCATTCAGACTAAGCAATGCTTGAGATGCATGAATGGCCCCGTCCCATTTCCTCCTCCATCTGTGTGTGCCAGCCACGTCCCCATATGCTGTCACTCTCCTGCCCCGACTCAGGTAACACAGCGTGGATGGGTTGTCACGTGTAAAGACTGTTTCAGCTGCTGCCTCACCATGCCATACTACCCCCCCCCCCCCCCCACACCTTTAGCTTCCACTTTTCACCGTGGACTCTTTCAACACACAAACATAGCTTCATAGTTCAGGAAGACATAGCATAATAGTTGGTTGGTAGGTTTTTGCTAAAACCTTTGCTGTATTTACGTTAGAGGCTCTCTCATTTATGTATTCCCCCCAAAAGAGCTCTCTGTCAATTTAAACCTGGTCTGGATGATTTACTTTGATCACAGAATAATATGTTCATAAGAATGACCAATGTGAGACATGTGAACAATAATGTCCAGCACAAATTTTTGTTTATCAGGATTACCACGTATAATACAATATATGTAGGATGTCTGCATCCATATCTAATCCAGTCCTCAATGGCCGTATCTTATTTTGTGCCAGTATGTTTGGCTGATCTGTTAAAAGTCATCTCCTTCACTTTGTACCGTCCATCTCCTGCGGTCCCATTACTAACATATCATACTCATACTATTCATACTATATTCATACTATTAACTACAGAACATGTTGGGAGGGGGAGAAAGAGAGCGAGAGAGAGGGAGGGAGAGGGAGGGAGGGACAGAGTCGTGTCCCCCCTTCTTTCAAGCGGGAGCATAAGGAGGAGGAGAAGAGAAGCAGATCTCTGGCCATCCGGTGTGCCTGCCTGTGCTCGTTAAGGCTCCTCCCAACACACGCGGGGTCTCACCCCGCGCCCATCCCTCCGGTTCTGGCCCATTCCGCTCACCGCCGCGCGGAGATGGTCTCGTCTGGGCCACGGCAGCTTGTTCAAAGCGACATGCCCCGGAAGGATCCAAGCTCGCAGCCCATCTGCTTTCCCAGCCAGAGTTGCGACGTTACTCCGCAAACTCCCACTTACTTTCAACCCGACCGGCACCATCAGCACCACCACCACCATCATCAGCAGCAGCAGCAGCAGCAGCATCAGTGGTGTGGGCGCCTCCTGTGACATTGCAGAGCGCGCACAAAGGAGATGCAGCACAGGGCAGACTCTGAGTAAGTGGGGCATCTCTGCTCCTCTCTCTGTCTCTCCTCTCTGTGCTTCCCAGACCCTTCCCTGCTCCCGCCACTCGTCCCACTGAGAGGCTGGCGGGGGGGCACCCTCCCATACCTTGTGTTTTGGGTTTTTCTTTACGTTTTGCACACTGTGGTGTTGTGTTTTGGAGATGCACTTTGTTATAGTACGTATAGCTCTTTTAAGTAGAGGACGGCTTCATTTTAAGTCCTCTGTGCGCTTGAAGTGACAACATTCTACTGGTGACGTTGTGATTATGTTGTTTTATGATGGTTTAGTGTTAGGATTAGGATTGACTCTTGTGACAGTGTTTTTTTTTTAGTTTTTTTTTTACCACACAGGACTCTCTCGCACAACTAAAACTAAAACAAAAGTGTACGTATTTATATGTCAATGCCAATACCAGGATTGGTAAGACGGCCATTGGTCTGCAGAAAAAACGTGCACAAGACTAACGTGAAGTAACATCATTTCATCAGCCGTTGATTGTGATGAGCTCTGGCAGGAGGTCCACGGTTACGTTCCAGACGGAGGTAAAAAAAGCAGGCAGGCAGAGCGGTGTGCACACAGAGGAGCGTAATGAGCGGGCGAGACGGAGGTCAAGACGCTGTCCATCTCCATCTCTGTGGAGCAAATGACGTTTTCTGCCCTCTGCCTCTGAGACCCGGCGCTTTCAGATCCCTGCTTTCCCCTTTCCCTCTACACA
This sequence comes from Phycis chesteri, assembly GCA_027123565.1. Lineage (NCBI taxonomy): Eukaryota > Metazoa > Chordata > Actinopteri > Gadiformes > Phycidae > Phycis > Phycis chesteri. The sequence continues at coordinate 6,985,828 of JAOPJK010000130.1, forward strand.
TAACCCCACCACCACCACCACCACCACCACCAGCACCACCACCACCACCTGCCTCCTCCATTTCATTTTTAATCCGCACAAAACAGAGCAGAAAGGTCATCCCCAACTTATTAATGCTGAAGTAACATGGCTGTTATGCATGCTGTGTCTATGCAGTCTGGGATTTTGCCTTAATGGTATTGATGTGGCCACTGGGGTAAAATATGCCTTAGATGGCTTTGATGCAGCTCCCGTCAGATTTGGACATGGGGTGTGTTGTGTTAATGGGGATGATTCTTGAAATGCTACAGTGTTGTACACAGTTCTCATACACATATACAGAAGTGCCCATATTTACATTTGGTGGAATTGAAACTGAAACAGGAAAGCAATTGAAACGACACAGGAAAGCCAAAACCACGTTTTGTCTTCCCAGTTCAAACCGCCGGTGCCTGCTATGACAGTCACATCTCTGATGTCGACTCTTTCAGGGTTTCACTGTTTCAGTTGCGTAAAAAAAAAACAGCTGAACACACCGCCGCTCGATCTGGGGGGGGGGGGGGGGGGGGGGGGGGGGGGGGGGGGGGGGGGGGGGGGGGGGGGGGGGGG
>JAOPJK010000130.1:8839686-8850632 GCA_027123565.1 Phycis chesteri
ACATTATATTTACATTGATTTACTTATTATTAGGATTACCTACTTACTATTACATTGAATTAGGATTTTAAACTCTCTTGAGTCTCTAAACTCTCAATATGGCAAAGTATCGCCAGCAAAAATGTCCTGACGTACGAGCCCTATGGAAAAGCCAACAACAAGCTTGTGAGCTAACCTAATAATCCTGATACATGGTAAATCACAAGACCATAGACGTGGGACAACATCCACATGTGACGAGGTTAAAGACTCGCGGCTCAATCCCGGCATTCATGCGTGTGTTTGGGGCTTAACCCAACTGCTCTTAGTGATCTGCTCAGGGAAGTGCTCTTTAACGTTCTCCCTTACTGGTGACCCACCTGAATCAGACCCCTAAAAAAACGCATATCATCGTACACAGAGACAGGACAGGGTCAACGTCGAGGCCGCTGGTTCTGGGGGAATGCATTAGACAACAGTGTGTGAACGAGACAAACGGGCCAAAGGGTACCGGTCAATATAACGTATGGTTTGGATCTGCTTTACACGTGTGATGGGAAGCCCTGCTGTTGGTTGTGGAGCCAAAGAGCAGCATCAGATCAGCAGTAAGTACTGCTGTAGCCTTCAGGTACACAAAAAGGAAAAGCCACACCTGCATTAAGCAGGCCTACTTTGCGTGCTATGACACTGATTGTTAAGTGACAGTGGAAAGACCTGCTCGTCAAGTTATTAAGAACAGCCACTATCCTTTATCGCTCGAAGGTTTCGCTGGCATTTCATTTGTGATTTGACACATCTGAAATCGGTTGATATTACGAACCGGCCCGGCCCCCCCCCCCCCAAATATTCTCCACACGTTACAGCCCGGGGGGCTGGGAATAAACCATGAATGCAACGGCCAGGCAACAGCAACGTTCCAAAATGCAATCATACAAGGAACACGATGCAGAAATCAATTTTCTCAATCTCCCTTCCTCCCTCCCTCCCTCCCTCACCCCCACTCCCCCATTGTTGTGTTTCTCCACGCACCAGGCTCATCATGGTCCCCTGAGAGTGACAGTTTACATCAATGTAGAAACACTGTTTATTCAACTAATGCAAATCTGGTGTTGCCATCCAATAATGGAAAGACAAGACAATGAATTTTGACCTTGGTTGTGGTCATTGCTTTTAGAAATCTCATGTTATTGTTTTAGCACGTGTAGCAAGTAGCGTGTCTAGCCTATACCAATGCAACCCCAACAAAAAAGGATTTCAACGATCAAGTGTCTTTTGTTCGGATTGACTGACTTCGGCTTTTTGGTCACAACTGTGCATTGGAACATGAGCCGAGTGACTATTGAGCAGAAATGTACACCAGGTTTTAGTTCCTTTGTAGACAAACAGACACAGCACGAGAGCATGTGTTGTGAGGGGAGAAATGCACAGCACACAACGTTTCAAATTGGAGGTAAACTATGTCACCAAGTGCCAGGTTCTTCTATAAGCACAGTGGCCCATTTCCTGTACGTTGAGTAATTATGATAATATTCCTGTTTATCTGGCCGAGTTCCTTATGCAGTGAGGTGTGCACTTCCGTGCGAGACTGATTTGTGAGAAATGTGCTTTGACAGTCTAGGTAAGCATTGTGGTTTTTCTGATCTAGTAAAAAGGGAACCACAATTTCACCCCGCCTATATGTTGTATATCTGTATGTAGGAGGCACTATAGAGACTGTGTTTGTGTGTGTGCGTGTTCCATGGGATCTCTGGCGACAACTATACAGCCGAAAGAGCAGGAGAGAGGGGAGGTCATGATAGCAGGAGCAGGAGGTCAGAAATAACCACGGAACGAGCAAGGGGAGACTTGGAGGTGAGAAGTAACAGTAACAGTTAACGGGAACACAGATAAAGTAAAGCAGAAGGGATTTGGTTTATAGCAGATGGAAGGAACAAACACTGTGTACGATTGCCAAGGTCTTATTGGTGTGCACACACCAACGTGTGTGTGTGTGTGTGTGTGTGTGTGTGGGGGGGGGGGGGGACTGGCCGATGCCATTAGAGACACCATGCTTATGTCATCGTCCGGATACAGGAACATGACATCATCCCTGTTAAAAGGGACATGCATCCCTGTCTCTGGCGATTAGAAATCCACTCACTCGTTCATCTATTGTGAATCACACTGTCATCCTCCACCTCCTCCATCACCCACCTTCAACTCACTTCCCTCATCTTCCACTCCATCATGTCATGTATTATTAGTACTCTCTTCACCATCCACCAACCCTTCTTCTTCTATCTACCCTCTCTCTTTCTCAGCCACGGGTGTCCTGTGGTGGGTCTTGTGGTGGGAGAGTGGGCAGATCACTCCCATTCCACAGCAAACCCTTATTCATTCCCTCTGCTCATCCTCCCATTTCTTTGCATCACATGGCCACTTTTGTTTTTAGTTTTTTTTGATGAACCGTTACTTTACCAGATGAGACTCATTGAGATTAAAATGTCATTTTCGAAAAAGGCATAGGCATCTAACACAAGCATTGGTTGATTTTTGACAGCTCTAAACTGCGAATAAATCGGACAAGAACTAACTAGAAAATGTAATTCCACGCGAGGAATTACTTGTGCATAGGAATGCCCGTGATTGAGATAAATTTAGTTGACGTGGGGATCGAACCGCCCACCCTCCGGTTGTGGAACACACGCTCTCCCCACTGAGCTATGGCGCCCAGTTGACAGCTAATAAGGAATGAGCGCAGTCAAACGTAAGAATGGAAAGCTAGGCTCAATGTTATTTCAATAGGATTTCTTTGCGTTTTTAATCGCGTTTACAAAAATGAAAAATACATAGCACAGCTATACGGAAGTAGACCTTAATACCTGGACCCAATACAGTTTGAATTAAATATCGACGGTGCAGTCGTTTAGCCTCCATTAATTGCAGAAATGTGGTGTGAAGAAGAATAATATGACGAAAAGCGATATCTAGATTGTGCATTCCTAGGCACAATAAATATGTTGTAGGACATGGCAGAGGTAACAGCCCGTTTATGTTTCTCAACACACAGTCCTCTTATTGCGTCCATAGTGGCACACTACATTCACAAACCTATAGTCATCGCTTGCTGTTACTTGTGCCGATCGTCCGGCTCGAATATCTTTGTCCGTGTTGTTGCTACAAGCCGATGTCGTCATGCACTACCGGACTAACGACCGCCGTCATGTCGCAACAGTTTTGTTTTGAAGGCCAATCTTCTCCGAAAGAATGAGAGCCTTCCTTAGAAGTCGAACAAGGAAAGTACCCTCCCGAGCATGGAGGGTAATCCCCGTCCTCATCCGCAAAATGCCATTCACTACGCCATTTTACGCTTGGAAAAAGTGAAACTCCATTATAAAATGGAGAATAGAATACAGACCATAAGCTGGTCTTCACAGGGTTAGATGAGGCGTGTCGGAGAGATGGATAAGCTTCGCGCACAGTTATGATGTAACGGCACAGGGTGTGGGGATGTGTGGAGCTCCGTCTGTTCAGTGGTTGATCTTGATGTCCACGTCCGAGGGTGAAGCTTCTCGGACACACGGTGTAACGCCGTAGCGTGTGGTACGTTTCATATGCGACGTCGCTCATTGTAGCGCTCATACGCAAATACACACAAATATGCTCCGACTAAAATAAGAATCACAATAGTGTTACGTGTTTTCCATCCTGGGTTACCGTACAAACATGGCGGTGCCACATATCACAAATGCACCTATGCAAATATCACACTTTCTGTCACACAGACAATCGATACCGTCAACACAGACATACGCATACACGCTTGGTCTACGTTGGATTGAGTATCACAGATCGTCCCCACCCCTTGCAAACACAAAACTGCGCACAAAGAAGTGCCCAGCGGCAGAAGTTTGCGTCGCTCTTGTCGCCAACACAACCACGGCTCAGAACCAAGACCTCTACCAAGACTCCAACCAGGGGGTCCCATCAGGGGTCCCGCCAGCGAGCCCATTGACCCACCGACGAAATCAGCCAAGTGTAGCGACCGCCCGTCCCACTCCCCCTTAGGGCTGGAATTCACTTGCTGCAGACAACGCATAGGTGTGCGCATCACGGCCGCCACGCGTATTCTGCGACCGTTTGGTGTGTCGGTCGCGCACGTCGTCGCAAGCGAACGCGACACGTCCGCAAGATGCAATGCTGACGAGAAACTTGGGGGGGCGACCTTGCAAATAAACCCAGTGACCTCGAGGTCCTACTCAGGGAAGTTATTGTTGGCATGGCGCGGAAAGTTTCGAGGAGAGACTGCCGGACCTAGTCCCCAATTTCCCCACACCTGTATGATCACAGTCTTTATATGCATAGCGATAAGCATGCATGTCAGACCGGCTGGCGACAGGTCGCGTTGGTTGCGTTTGTCGTTTATTCGAGAGCCCGCCATACACGTGCTTTTGTGCGATTTCCCGATCTGACATTACTGTGGTCCGCCCCGAGCGGAGCCCTCCGCTGTCATGCGCTTGGGCCGCGTGACGACGCAGCAAGTCTGCACACAGGACACAGCGGGTCGCACACTCTTACTAGGCTCGGCCTGACAGAAGTCTATCAGCGCCCCTTACCGCGTCCGCAGGGCGTGCCAGGCGGCGTCCACGTCGGCGTACAGGTTCTTCTCCGAGGGCTTGCCCGAGCTGGCGCCGTAGCCCGAGTAGTCGTAGGAGAACACGTTGCAGTTGATGCGCGAGCCCAGGCCGATGTAGAAGCTGCTCATCTGGCCCAGGTCCACCGCGTTGCCGTGGGAGAACAGCAGCGTGTAGCGGGCGTTCGGCGAGCAGCGCACGAACATGCAGGCGATGCGGTTGCCGCGGGACGTGCGCGTCATGAAGCACTCGATGGCGTCCTTCTCGCGCGACGAGTACTGCCAGTCGGCGCGCTCCGACAGCTGCAGGGTCCAGCGGCCGCCGCTCTCGTCACACATGAGGCTGTAGGTGGGCTCCGGGGGCAGGAAGGCCAGCTTGGAGGCGATCTTGCTGGGGCACGGCGGACAGCAGAACAGGCAGCACAGCTCGCTCAGTGATAAGTGGTTCATCCTGAAAGGTCTCTGCACGGCAAAGCCCAGAGAGCGAGAGAGAGGAAGAGAGAGAGAGAGAGCGAAGACAAACGGGGGGGGTCGTTACAAGAGATTCACTTCGGCAGCAACAACGAAGGGGGGGTAGTGGATTATATACCGACGCTGCTCAGCGGGATTTCTGAGCAGGGCAAGTGACTGAATCAGAGAGAGTTGCAGTAAGCCGACAGAGTGGAGATGTGGGGAAAGGCGAGGAAGAGGGAAATGGAATGTGGCAACTTAAGTATGGCTGCCAGGACTTTAATTCAAAATTGAGAATAGAAGAAGGATGGTGCTCAAGACATTATGTGTACGATCATTGAGATTGAGTTGAGATATTGCAGTATATTGTGCGAAGAACACAGGGGATACAAATATGCTGTTACACCTGTATAATAACAAGCCTAATACTGCCTTTATGCGTCAGTAAGTTCATGTTCATTCTCACCATTGTTTTTATGATGCGGTGCAGTGCTGCCTCACCTACGCTATTGGTGTTTCATCACAAATATGAGTTGCATGCTGCAGATGATAAAGAAGTGGCCCTCTCGTGAGACTAATAGGAATCATAAATGGACATGGTAAAGCAGAGTGATCTAAATGTCCCTGGTCAAGACAGCCACTGTAAAACTAGTTTGGTATAGACTTACTATTGATTTGCTCATGGCCTCACTACCGCCACGATCATTAGAGAGCCGGGGCCCTGAGGAGTACTGGCTCCTTGTCTGCCTAAAGGCAGTGCAGGCACTCAGACACTATCGACTCCTGTCCTCTTTTAAACAGCCAACCCGTCCTCCCTCATTAATATCTTTATATGGTGGATATTTTGAGAATAATAGTGATTTGTACCATCAACAGAAACGGTTTGACAGTAAGAAAAATATAATTTTATGCCCTATGCTGAGAAACAATATGTATCTCGGGTACAGCTTTGCCATTTCAAAGCGGCTGTATCATGGGCTACTTCGACAAAACCACTATAGTGATGGTACTCTTTGGCAGGATAACAGAATGAATAGAACTACTGTATTGCACTGTAGTGGCCAGATAAAACATGCCAGATAAAGATGGTCCTCTATGAATGCTTTGTCTTCAGGTGAAGTAATTCAGTTTATTGTGGGCTAGAAATAAACATTGAAATGATACAGTCATGTTAGTACTGAGCTACTCACATGACTGTGTTGGTCAAAGGAATAGATTAACAGAGAAACGACGCATCCACTGCTTCAACGTTGGTATGTATCGGACTCTGCGGGCGTCCTATTTAAAAAAGGAGACAGCGCTTCTAAATGAATCCCTTGGGTTTGCTTTCTCGCCAAGCAAACTTATCGCCTCGGACCAAATGACTGACAAGGATATCCTTGGCTAGATTATCCGCGGCTCCTTTCGTTTGGTTGGAAGCTAATAACGCTAGCGGTGTCACAGCTAGTGGCACAGCAGCTCTGTTTTCACCAGCACCCAAGTGATCCAGTCCATAGGGCACATCAAACCTTTTGTTTCGCTTTAACACGCTACAACCTCTCGTCCCAACACACACTGAAACAAAACAACCAAAACCAACGACATGCATACACGTTACAAAGGACACGGGTGCGGTTTGTAAACCTCTCAAATATACACATTTCTTGCCTGATGTTTGAGTTGGTTGTGCCAGACCGTCCACCAGGTTGCCTCCTGCCTCCTTCCTTCAGTCTTGGATTGTCGCTTCGCTCGTCTACGGCGTTTTGGAAAAGAGGGGCGGTGAATGACAGTTATGTGGTCAGATTTTTCATTGGTGGATAAAAATGTGCCAAAATACAACTCTAGGTGCAAATTATTCGAACAAAGGTACCCCTAAAAATTCAGCAAGACCCCATGTTGATTGTTAGAAAAAAATCTGTATCGCTGGGTAAAAAGAAAAAGAAAAAAATAACGTCCAGATTTAGCAGGGCGTTCCCGGATGTTGTATGTGACGTCATTAACGCACAATATTAAACTATTGCATTCATAATTTGTTATGCATTTATTAAATGTGTGAATAAAATCGTAGATTACATGGCTCTATTTTTATATGACGTGAGCGCTGGGGTCGGGTACATGTGAGTGACGTCTCCTCTGACGGCCCGTACTCTTCCGGGTTAGTGTGGTGGCAGCATGTGTTTGCAACATTTTTGACTTTTAACATAAATTCAGACTTGTGAGGAACAGATCACCAATATGAGTAGCCAGAAAGGCAACGCGTCTCGTTCGCGGGCACAGAAGCATCAAAACAGTGTTGCCTATAGAAACGACAAGTATGGAGCAACTGTTCAAGTGAAGGTAGATATAATACAATGTAGCCATGCAGCGTGGGTACACTACACGGGTATTAAATGCCTCGAGGGGGTTTATTTTCGACTGTTTTTATCCCAAAGGACGACCTTGTGTGTAAATCCAGGTACTGTTGTGTTTTGTTCTTGTTTTGATTGTAGAAAGCAAACTCGAAAATCCACGATGGGCTCTGTCAAAGATGCAAAGAAGTTCTGGAATGGAAAGTGAAATACAACAAATATAAGTCGTTAACGCAGGCGAAAAAATGGTGAGACTGGATATCTGAACGTCCTTTTAGATCAGGAATACATTTTAATCCACATTCTTTGTAAATGCGATCAATGCCATTTAGTGATCTCGTTGACAATGACATTTATCTGTGTCTGGACACTCACACGTATTTTTCCGGATATCTTTATTCCAGTGTGAAGTGTTCCCAGAAGACCGTGAAAGATGCATATCACATCATGTGTAAACCCTGCTCGATCCAGCTAGAGCTCTGTGCAAAGTGTGGAAATAAGGAGGACATAGTTATTCCGTAAGTTTCCCAAAGTGTGTGTGCGTGTGGGGGGGGTGGGGGGCGTGCGGACGTGCGAGAGAGAAACGTGGGTTACAGATTGGGGACAGATTTGAGGCACGGCTGTGTGACCTCGACCAATATTGTATACATTGTTTTAGCCACATCAATTCGAAGCTCAATTTTGTACACGTCTGCCATCTTGTGGACGTTGACTATACTTTTAAGTAGAGGAGCAATCAATGGATATGCTATCGTGGTGCTACCAGTCACAAGCAACAATGCATCCCCTTACATCACAGAACAAATGCTAAACTTCTTCATTTGTGTATGGCTTCCATATAGAGATATTCCCCAATATTTCCATATTGAAGTCTTAATTGGGGGTTTGGTTGGACGTACAAGCTGCAGGCTATTGGCCCTCTGTGGCATACATCTGAACACTTTATAACTCTCTGGTGCTCAAACATCAGAGAATTAGGGTAGGGATGAAGCCCCATAAAACTATCCAGATATTCACATTAGTCTTGCAATGAATATGTTTCTGGCCTTTTGATGGGCAGCAATAGGTTTCCATTAGATGACTTCAAGCAATCAGATTAAAAATGGGCCAATCCCAGTTGGAAGTGAAGCAAAAACGTTTTATCTGAGTAAAGCCTTCTGTGCAAACTTCAGTATAAGCTCACAAGGTCAGGATGTCCTCACAAGGCTAGCGTCGCACATTTGGACGGATGCATCACGCTAGGAAACGTCTGTTCTATGGCTTGATGAGTGGCCAGGGGAATATCAGCTATTAATAACCTAATAACCATCCTTTCCTTGCACCCCCCCACCCCCAACAATGTAGAATAAACTCTGAAATGGAGGATGAGAGTCCACAAGTAGAAGATGGTGTTCAGAAGAAGCGTGGAAGAAGGAAGAAGGACTTGGATGATGAGGATGATCTCAGTGACATTGGGAGTGATGACGATGATGAAGAAGGTGATGATGATGAAGACAGTGACTCCAGACCAAAGAGGACGCTCTGCAAACCGCCGGTGCTCCCTGATATTTCTGGGGCCACCATAAGAGACTGAAATCACGAGTGTGTTTCATTTTATTGGCAGTTATATTAACCGTTATATGCTTCCCAGTCATAACATCAGGTCATAACATAACAACAACGTCTTCTTTTGTCTTTCTTCTTTTGTTATGTGTTATTGATCCACTATCGGAGAGAAAATGTAGGCCTGCTGAGTGGACTTTTGATTGAGGAGCTTTAGTGTGTTGAATAGCTCCGTGCATTGCGCCACATCGGTCTGTAGAATAGTCCACCAAAGCCTTGGCTGTGTTGTGTTGACTTGGTTCAGGCAGCAGTGGGAGTCTGTGTGTTCAAAGCACCCATGACAACCGATTGTGCGTGCTAGCAATCAACTTGCAAGGCATGTGAGGCCCAGTCACGCCAGCACTGCGGCAGAAGTGGACCATTAGTACTTCCTTTAACTGTAGTCATGACCCCCAACAAAATTAAACTGACTCATAGTAACCCTGTGGTTGGTGTTGATGTTGGCTTTGGATGTACAGATTTCACTGTAAAAAACTGTTCATCCACTACTTTTTGTATCCATCTATTCAATTTCTTTGCCTGACATTGCCTGACCAATTCTCAAATGAGTATAGCGTCTGCCAGTGCCAGAGCAAATACAACATGAGCCAGCAGATTTGTTGGTTTCCCAGGCTACCCTCACTTGATAGTTTGTTTAGTGGGGGACTTATAAGAACATTAGCTCCAGTCAAACCAAACCAGGCAACGTGGCGGCCCCGTCGTGGGTGTAAAATAAGACTGCTGTGTTGTTTCCTAGTGAACACTAGAGGGAGCCATCGCCTGCAGCTGCTACGGCAGCTGAAATCCGCCGAAAGTGGAACCATAAGAAACGTCCAACAATAAAAATGACCAACAACGTTTGGAAACACAAATAGACATATTTAGAATTGATTGATTACACTAACAAAGTGACGTGACCACATTGTAATTATATAATGTATTGGAAATATATACTAAAATAATATATTTAGTCAACAATTACTGCAGACCAACACTTTCTGTACATTTGTAAGGTCTAATACAATGCAATTGATTATTTTGGAGTTGCGGACGGGCTTATTTTGTGATGATTGACCAGACCCTCTTTCGTTGTGAAATACTTTTTCAGTGTCAAGCTTGACATGATAACACTTCTGTCGTCCCCTTCAAATTATAACACCACTAAAAGCTTTTGTGAATTATGAGTAGGATGGTAAGTGTTACAAAAAGGAGAAAGGACAACTGCAGGTTGTGCATGGAGGTCCTCCACTGCAGGGTACATAACAAAGTGTGTGAGTTGGCTTTAATGTCCTACTGTCATGGATATCTGGATGAGTATGCCCTCTGTCAAGAGCAGGCCACTTTTCTCATCTGTAAAGATGAGATACATCTCCCTTACTAGCACAATCACACATTGAAGTTGCTGTCTTTTGCGTATGTGTATATGCACTGTTATAACATGTGGGCTATAACAATGCATTTACTGCACATAATGCATGAGTGTACAATCATGCTCTTCCTATGGTTTCAAAATTAGCTCAGAAGGGTAATTATATAAATGAAATGCAAATGACTGTCTGTCAATGAGTCAAATGTAACCAACTAGCTTCAGATAACAGAGCTGAAGAGCTTACTCAGAGAGTGCCTCCAGTCCACATCAAAAGTCAATGCTATCAACATATCACCCTTGCAGTTTCCTCTCTCCAAATTTCCCGTAGCTTGCAGCTGTCTCTTTAAAGATAATATCACTGCAACAGGAAATTGAATACAGAGCTAGGTACTAATGCATTCCACTTCACCCCACCTGTTGACAAAAGAACAGAAGTGTAAATCGTAGGTTCAGATAGTTTTTATATTTTATATTTTATATTTTTAACATTACATTTTCTGGTAGCAGCATTATGGTTTGTTACTTTAAAAATAGTGTCGCTTTGTGTATCCCATCAAGTTTTCCATCGTAATGTTTTCCATTGATTTGGGTTCATTTGTCTTTACTGAATAAGAACCACTGGAGTGTC
>JAOPJK010000130.1:8880415-8890890 GCA_027123565.1 Phycis chesteri
ACACACACACACACACACACACACACACACACACACACACACACACACACACACACACACACACACACACATAAACAAACCAAGAAATACAATTTCTAGTGTTGACGGTAATACAAATGCTATTAGTAGTCAGTGCTACAGAGAAGACAATTTAAACAGTAATATAAGTCATATATTCGTAAACATATATGCTATCCCTGTGTCGGTCATAGTGTGGCGATAAGTTACAGAGGTAATTACTCCGGCTACACTACACTTTGGTGTAGGTTGCATGACCTCCTTCACCTTAACATTCATGGATTCCACGCTATCTGGGCTAACATTAGCGTGGGAAACTGATCTGGCTCTGGCACCCTCCACCACTGAGACGTGGTATTGCATCTATCCAATACAAGCATGTCACATTTTAACAATGGTTTGAAGTGCATGCAAAGAAAAAACATACACAACACAATAATCATGCACAAATAAACACACACATGTGCAGTAGTAGTATCCTGTACCACACGCTAACTTGTTCTAAGATCAGGAGAGCTGTCGTCAGTGGGCTGCAGATCAACAGCACCCTCTAGAGGCACACTGGCTTACTGAACTCTTTAAATGGCTGCGTCATTGAAACGCTCACTAGTTTCCATGTTCCATCTCTTTACCAGTGGCGCCCTCAAAGGGTGGGTTGAAGAGTCCATGTGGCCCTGAACAACATATGTCCACCCATCTGTGCTGACAGCGCAAACAAAACAAGCTCACCGATTCACCGCCTGAGTCACATTCCACGTTTTGGGGGATTTTGTTGACCTCTAATTCTTGCCAAGTGAGAGGCTGACGAACAATGGAACATACTTTAGCAAGTAGATAAATGAAGCAGTACAGTGAAGAAGTACCGTCACGCATACAGACTCAACACAGTGAAATGCTACCTTTGACCTTGTGCATTTCAGATTGTGAAGACGTGAAATAGTCCAAGTAATTGCTGTTCTGTTTGACCAGTAGTTCTCCTTTATTTATTTGTTTCTGTTCCCGTCAGATCCGGTGAGCACATTCCAATCAATAACAACACCATCGGGGCCATATCTAGTTTAAAAGGAAGCAACTTGCACTGTTCACCAATTAAATCTCATCCCTTCTATGTTTTGTCCCGCCCTAATGTTCTGTTTTCCTTGGAAATAGGCCACATTACAGGAGCAAGATCCCTTCTGAAATATGCATTGTTCATGATTATATATAATCAGGCCATATCTCAGCTTCAAAACAGATGCTGAAATGTTTTCCTTGTGAGATCGTTTTTATATGATTATAGCAATCATACGTTTTTATTAAGTAAACTTAAGAGTAGAACAAAATCATCAGGCAAGATGAAAAGAAACCAACGATCACCACACACATACACACCAAACACACACACACAGCTGCATCAAAGCACTCATAACTCCTATGAAATATTCATAGCTAGTGAAATCGCGTGGCTCTAGGGTTTCCATGGCGTCATTGTGCATGTTTCGGGTCGATGGTTGGCAGAAAAAAAAGTAAACTTATCATGTGATAACACACCATGTACCACCCCCCCCTTTATAACCCCTTATCAAAGACGCACGCACACACACACACACACACAAACACGCACACGCACACACACACACACACGCACACACTATATAAACAGAGACTGGTACCTGAAGTCCATCATGTCCCGAGAAGGTCTCAGGTGGGACGTAGGGCTCATCTGTCTAGCTTTTGGGTAGCTGGGCAAGCAGGAGGGAGACCACTGCTGTAGTTTCATCAGTGCCACACGAACACAACCTGCCGGGTCCGGGCTCTGCTGTAGTCGGGGGCGACGGGACCATCCTGCAATATAAAGGAGATGCCCAAGGACCGTCTCATCACGTCGGAGAATGACAGTAAGGTCGCCTAAGCTTTGTATTAATCCTCCGATTATTATGTAAAATTATACTGTCATGTCATTGATATTATCTCATTCATTGACATTCATCCTTTAGGAATTACATTTTGTGATTTATATTTTATATAATTTTTTTATTTAATATTTAATATTTTGTAATACAAAGGCTGCATATGGAGAAAATGTAATTATCATTATAGTTTAAAAGTATGGGTTTTGAGTCTAGAAGACTAAATGTTTCGCATGCGCTAAAGCTGAGGTTATCTACACTAAATCTGAACAAAGGGACAAAAACACTGTAAGCCAATTGTAAATGCCAAAAACAACTAACCCATTGCCAGGCTGGGGAAGAACAACAACACGGTGACCCGACCGCGCTCTCTTGCATTCGGTTCCCTCGGCCACACGCTCAGGTTGAAGGGTGCAGCCCTGTGGGTGCTGCCCTTTGGCCCTTGGCTGCCTCCCCCTCCCTCCCCGGGCCTTGTCTCACCTCGTATCAGCCCATTGTCGGTCTCCTTTGTGCCTCCAATGCACATGGCAGTAATGAGCCGTGAGCGCGGCCACTCCGGTTACATCCAAAATACGCTTAAAAAAAACAAACAGACTCTCGCTGCAGAATGCACATTCTGCCTGCTGTCAGCGGCCCGCAGAGTCTTCCTCCTCCCATCCCAGCACTGAGTCGCAGGCCGACACTTAGGGAAGGCTGGGTTGCGGTGAAGCAGGAAGGGATAACGGCAGTTATTACAAATATATTGGTGAGGTTATCCCAGGAAATAGGGGTTTTTGGATGATGGAATCACGCCTATATTGTGGTTATCAATTTCAATAAGAATGAAATAACACAACAATGAAAATATGTTTTAACATAATGCATAAATAAATAATATTTTTGGGGTTTCTCTTACAGTTGGTATTGAACTGGAAGATTCGGGTAAGTGTATCCTTAGTATGTCATTATATTCATGATCAACCCTTCTCATTTATTTATCCTACCTGAATGACTAGATGATATCAATGATATAAACCACTATCGCAAGAGTCATTTTACGGTTCCGATCCTTTCGTGTATTTGTTTGTTTTGACCGGAGAGCGCCTAAATCCATCCTCCACGATTGTGAAGGGATGACTGGGGGATGGAGGAGGGCTTGTGGGGTGTTTGGCGGAGGGGACCTGACAGTCACAGAGGTGATGGCAGGTGGCTGCCATTGTCCTCTTGTTTCCTCGTCTACCTCCATGCACCACAGCTCAGCCGGTGCTCTGTCAGTCCCCCCCTCTCTGTCCACACATCCGTTCTCCTTTCAGGTCACGCGCATCCCATGTCCATGCACTTCCCTTTGTCCGCCCATCACGACCTGTGTCCCCAATTATTGGTGGATTAGCAACACTAAAACACACGTTGGCGAGAGAGAGAGAGAGAGAGAGAGAGAGAGAGAGAGAGAGAGGGAGAGAGAGAGAGAGAGAGAGAGAGAGAGAGAGAGAGACAGAGAGAGAGGGAGAGAGAGACATTCATAGCTACAGAAAGAAGATAATTATGTGAATCGTATAACCCGTCTGTCTTCAAAACAGGGGAGATGGATGACACGTACGACGGAGAACCCACCGTGGGGAGAAAAAGGAGGAGACAGAGAGAAAACAGGAAGGAGAAAAAGAAAGACGAGGGGCGAGAAATAGGAGACAGGAGAGCATCTAGAAATGCACAACAGGCCGTTGACTCGGGGGCGAGGACAGAGAGAGAGACACACAAAAGACGGAAACACAGGGAGGAGAAAGCTGAACACGCGCGAGTCCACGAGTCCAAAGTACACAGCATGGACATCGCTGCCAAGAGCAAGAAGAATCTAAAAAATGAAAAAACAAGGAGGAAAGGGAGGCCAGAGAGATACGTGGAGGAGGGAGAAGCCAAGCAAGAGCAGAGCCAGGGGTGTGCCAAGGCAGAGGAGAATGAACAAGACGCGGGTACAAGAGCAGAGAAGAAGAAAGTAAAGAAGAAACGTCGAAAAAAAGTTGAAAGCAGGTACCGCAACCACTGGGGGAAATAAAATCATCTCATCCATTCTATCCATGCATATCACTAGATATGAGCCACTGTTTTAACACCCCTGTTTTAACCAACCCTGTATCCCTGCCTCAGCTCAGAGCATGCATCAAGTGAGGAAGATGAAGCTAAGGAAGGGGAAGGAAAAGATGGGCAGGAGGTGGAGGAGGAGAAGGAGGAGAAGGAGGTGAAGCCAGAGACCCTTACCCCGGAGGAGCTGGAGAAGCTGAAGGAAGAGGTGGACGACAGAAAGAAACTGATCCAAGCTTTAAGGGGAAAGCCTTGGCCTATGAAGAAGAAACACACCACGTTGAGGTTAACCACCCATTAACAAAATGTTTTTGTTTTCCTATGCTAGCTGCAATCAATCAAATCATTTTGTTACATGGCTGTGACACCATTCAGTGACACCATTTTTTTCTCGTTGGCAAAATTGTAGCATTGATGATTCACTTGACTTGAGTTTGGCTCCACAAAAGTCAAACATAATGTCATTTCTATATATCATGGCAATGCCTGGTTCCTAAGATAGAGATATATAGAAGTCATGTTCTAATAGAGTGATAACCTCTTGCAGAGAGTCTCAGGAGTTCTTAGATAAATATGAGGGAGCTCTGGGAAAAGGAAAAGGCCGGAAACTCTACGCATACAAAGTCATGATGAACAAGGTCAGGAATCATTGATTGGATTGGAGGTCAATTAGCAGATTAGGGTTGATTTTTCAATGAAATCCCACATGCTGTATTTAATATCATGCGTGTGAATGTTTTTATCTTTGGTTTTAGAAATGGATGAAGTTTAAAAGGGACTTTGAAAACTTCACAACTGCTTGTATTCCATGGGAGATGAAAATCAAGGAGATTGAAAGTAATTATGCAAATCAGATGAATATTCTTCAGCCTCTTGCTTCACGTCTAAATCTAACGTTGTATTTGAAGGTATTTGAATTGCTGCAATGGAAAGTAAAATGTACAATAAAAAGCCAACAATTTGTTTGGTTTTCCAGGCCATTTTGGCTCATCAGTGGCCTCCTATTTCATCTTTTTGAGGTGGATGTACGGCATCAACCTGATCCTGTTTGGCCTGACCTTTGGTCTGGTCATGGTCCCGGAGGTCAGTGCTTCTCATTCGACATATCTAGACAGCAGATAGATGCTGCTCAGCATCTATCGGCCTCATCCACAGGTTTACATTTACTCTGACTTCTGGCTTTGGTCCATCCACCTTTCACAGGCATTAATGGGCAGACCGTATGGTAGCATGCCTAGGAAGACTGTCCCCAGAGCTGATGAGACCAGTGCCATGGACTTCGCAGTCCTATGGGACTTTGGGGTCAGTAGTTTAATGATGTTTGTGCCAAATTTGATTAACAAAACATTGGGTGATCATTGCCATTCAATAACTACAACGTCTTAAATAAATGCCATGTTACAGGGTTATGCCCAATACTCGGTCCTCTTCTATGGTTACTACAATAGTCAGCGTGCTATTGGTTGGCTCAAGTTTCGCATGCCCCTCTCTTACTTCCTGGTCGGCGTGGGAACTGTAGCCTACAGTTACATGGTGGTCATCAGAAAGTAAATATTTCACTTATACAAGCACGTATTAATCACATATTACATCTGTCTAGCTTTAGCGTAAATGAAAAATGTATTTGACTAACAGGATGGCACGCAATGCCAATGAAACTGGGGGAGGGGATGAAAACAGTTTCAACTTCAGCTGGAAGATGTTCACCAGCTGGGACTACCTGATAGGAAACCCAGAGACAGCAGACAACAAGTTTGCCTCCATCACCACCAGCTTCAAGGTTAAAACTCCTCAAAATGTCTTGATGTAACATAGCGACAGGTGCCTTTGGGTGTTCTGTGTGTGATGTGCAGTCTGTGATTTGGATACAAGTAGTCTGTATCCGTCCATTTTGTTTGATTCCAGGAGGCCATCTTGGAGGAGCAAGAGAGCAGGAAGGATGACAACATCCACTTGACCCGCTTCCTGCGTGTGCTGGCCAACTTCCTGGTTCTGTGCTGCTTGGCCGGCAGTGGCTACCTCATCTACTTTGTAGTTCGTCGCTCGCAAAAATTTGCCCTTGACGGATTTGAGAACCACACCTGGTGGGAGAGGAATGAGGTACACGTTACACACTCTAACCTGAGAGACGAATGAAGGAGTTCAAAGGGCAAGTTCATTCGTCGGTCTTGCAGGCCACGTGAGTTCCTGGAAGTCTGAGGCCCCTTGTGTTCCTTTAGGTGAACATGGTCATGTCGTTGCTGGGGATGTTCTGTCCCATGCTGTTTGATGTCATCAGCACGCTGGAGAACTACCATCCCCGCGTCGCACTGCAGTGGCAGCTGGGCCGCATATTTGCCTTATTCCTGGGCAATCTGTACACCTTCATCATCGCACTCATGGACGAGATCAACCTCAAAGTGAGTGGAGGAATGTCTGCACCTATTAAAAACCTTTATGTAGCTTTAGATAATGATAATGAGAGCCCCCCTTTGTTTCCCGTTTAGAGAAAAGAGGAGGATGTGGTTAAATTTAACATGACCACGTGGGAGGCTAGTCTTTATAACAAGACCTTGTTAGAAAACAGCACGGCTCCACCCATGCTCATCCACCCTGCAGATGTCCCCAGAGGCCCCTGCTGGGAGACCATGGTGGGTCAGGTTAGTGTCTGTCAGTGGGTGTGGATATATGGATATATGTCAAGTGGTAAGAGCTGCAATGCTAAGCGCAGATATGGATCCTTCTCTTTAGGAGTTTGTGAGACTCATCATATCTGACACGATGACGACGTACATCACACTGCTGATCGGTGACTTCCTGAGAGCAGTTCTTGTTCGTTTCCTCAACTATTGCTGGTGCTGGGACCTCGAGGCTGGATTTGTGAGACAACTGTTTTGAGAAAAGATTGAGGTCTAAAATCCAACAATAACGATGATGAAAGTGCAAACTTTCCTCATCATATATTTTCCATCCTTTTTAAAAGCCATCTTACTCAGAGTTCGACGTGAGCGGAAACGTCCTGGGGTTGATCTTCAATCAAGGAATGATTTGGTAGGATGCTTCTGCTATTGTTCTTCAAACACATTTTGTACATTTTGATAGAAACTGTGTTTCATACCATTTTAGTTGGTGGTGTTCTGGTGTTTTTCATTTTTCAAAATGGACAATTTGTTTGAAAATGTGAATCTGAAAAGTACTTTGAGGTCACGGCGTGCCGTGTCTCTTGACGAGCCGGTTCTAACCTCCAGGATGGGCGCATTCTACGCGCCGTGTCTTCCTGCCCTCAACGTGCTGCGGCTCCACGTGTCCATGTACCTGCAGTGCTGGGCCGTCATGTGCTGCAACGTGCCCCAGGAACGGGTCTTCAAGGCATCGGGCTCCAATAACTTCTACATGGCCATGCTGTTGGTCATCCTGTTCCTGTCCACGTTGCCCGCCATTTACACCATCGTCACAATCCCGCCGTCTTTTGACTGCGGCCCCTTTAGGTTATACGAGCTATTGTTTTTTTTTTTTTTTTTCTCCGAGATAATTGTTTATATATGTGATGTCCAGTGATACCATGTCAGCTGATAGACAGCAGCAGCCGTCGCTGTGTTTTTCTGTCTCTCCTCTAATGTAGCGGGAAGGCTCGCATGTTCGATGTGATCCAGGAGACTCTGGAGTCTGACTTCCCGGCCTGGTTTGGCAAAGTCTTCAGCTACGCCTCCAACCCTGGCCTCGTGCTCCCTTTTATGCTCCTCATGGTGTAAGTAGAATTTGAAGAAGATTAACAATTTGTATTTTTACTTTCACATGGCCCTTTCAAATCCAATGTATTTGTTTTGCCAGATTGGCCATCTACTATTTACAATCCACATCCAAAAGCTACAAAGAAGCTAACTTGGAGCTAAAGAAGAAGCTTCAGATGGTAACGTCTTTAAAATAATAGTTGTTCATGGCTGCAACTAAACTAACCTCCACCAGATAGCAGCAGAGTACATCGTAATGTTCCGAGCTCTCTATTGATGGTCTTAAATGTTCAAACATGCACGCATACAAACATGCATAATGGCGTGTATAAAAGCGTACACTTTAATGTCGTTCAATTAACCTAAAGTTCTGCTCTTAGCAAAACGAAGAGAATAAGAAGAAGAACAAGCGCGCGGCACTCAAGGCTGCAATGGAGCTCGAGGAAGCCAGGAAGGCCTCTTCTTCCCGGGCTACAGAGCACCACGACTCCCCTTCACATGAACACCGACATGGTGAGCGCTGGATTATAAACGTCTTAACTGGCTTGTTTGGTCATAGTATTGCATATCTTGCACGGTATCATTCATGAATGAATGAACATTCGCCGTAACATAAAAGCTATGCAGGACATAGCATAACTGCATTTGAAACGTTCAGTTCCGACACATTACAGAATATTTACCACCTCCTAATGCTTACCCTCTATTATCTACTGCTTACTTCTCCCTACCTCAACAGACAGAGGGGATAGCCGAGCTGGGAGTAACAGCTCGTATCACGGCAAGAACGGCGGTGACCCCGCTCCTTTCACAGACGGTAGAGGGCGAAGTCAACCCACGAAAGCCTCTTCCTCCCGTAGTCGCCATGCCAACCAAGGAGCACCCGCCGGGTACCTGACCGGCCACCCGAAGCAAAGTGACCCGCCCAGGTTGCAAAGAGTCTCGAGCGCGCAGAGACGATGATGAGGATGTGTATGTGTGTCACGTGGTGAGCCCATACAAAGCCCTTTGCTCAGAACATAATGATGTACTTGGGCTCGCTGACATTAGGCTAGAATATGTTATGTCACAAATGTTGATTATATATTGAATTAATTGTAATGATTGTATTTGTATATTTATAATTGTTTACCAAATACCAAATAAGAGTGTTACATGTATTTTCTAATCTCAGTCCTATCGCTTACAAAGACAACGTAAAAAATTGGCACATCTATTTTTTCAGTTTTCATAAATAAACATAGTATCAATGGCTTAATGTTTTGTTGTGGAACAAATCTGCTACCTTTAATGACCAAACACTTACAATATTAAAAGCTGTGTTTTTGCTCATCCAGGTTACGCAAGACTAGATAGTTGTGGTAAGTGGAAAGTAGTATGAAACAACTAGTACTACTACTACTACTACTACTACTACTACTACTACTAATACTAGTGGTTGTTTTTCAGCTGTATTTCACATACTTTTCATGTGTTCTACAGTTCAAAATTAGAACCAGCCCTAGTGGCTGGAGTTAATTGGAAAGCCTACCTGGTTATCTACACACCCTGTACACAGATCACAGCCCAAACAACCCCATTATAGCTTTTTGTGAATATTTCTAATCAGTGTAATTCACTTCTTGTGAAACATTATTCAGACTTGAGGTCCAACCGTGGAAACGAATTCTCCCTGCTCCTGGCCACTTAGCATAACATTATCTGAGGACGTATCCTGTGTCCTCACAAATCATTTTGATCCACTATGTACCCGCTGGAAGCTTTGGCCATTGTGTCAATCACCCCCCACCTTTCAGCCATTTTAGAAGCAGGGTTACATTACGTGATAAGGGATCTTTGTCTGGAATTTCACTGGTCTACCTTTATCAAATCAAATCTCAAATAAGATGACCTGAGCTTTACACCATATAATGATAACATATTTGGTAATGTACGTGCTATGCAATTGTGATCATCCATATTTTGTTCACTTAGTGTCTAATTATGTCCGAAAATAATTTATTCTGAAATTCCAAATTAAATAAACTAACTTTTTTAAATAAATCCTAATCTTCTAAACATTCTGCTCAACAAGAATGTATAAATCCAGACACATATTTCTGGAATCTATTACGTAATATATTATCCTGAACATGAAACATAGTTCATGTTCATAGTTCATGAAACATAGTTCATGCTCAGGATCTATTGATCAGCAGAAATCACAACTGTATTATTTGAGATCCAATGCATTAATTGAATATGTTTTTCCCTTTGCTATTCGGTTCTGTTGTGTGGAGCTTTTGTAATCCTGACCGGCCCTCATGCGGGTGATATGACTGATACCATCTATTACCGCTTTCATCTGGAGGTCAGTCTGGAGGTTTTGGCTCACTCTCGGCCCAGAGGCATTTGCAGAACAATACTGCCAACAAACTGGCGTCTCCATTACCCGGGTATATCAGCATTGTGCTGCGGACCGGCGTCTCTTATTCACCACCAGGAGTGAACAATAAGAGTGCAGACTTTATAGTTTCACACAAACTGATTTCATTACATGGATTGGCGTCCAGGTGAGGATGCTTGTAAGTGTTTTGTTATGGTTCAGCAAATTATATGATTTATGGGGGCAAGCCATAATGGAAAACAAAACACAAACGTAGACATAACGGAGACATGTTCTCCAGTCTGACATGCTTCGAAAAGGACTGCTCATCCAGGTATTTGAATGGATAGATAACAGGAGAAAGTATCAGGGGAGGAACCTTCTGGAGGAGTAGAGGAGTTCAGGGAGGAGGTGTAGAGGAGTTCACAGAGGAGGTGT
>JAOPJK010000130.1:11947875-11961369 GCA_027123565.1 Phycis chesteri
TTCAAAGTAAAAAAAAAAAGTTACATTTTGGTCATGGTGATTATGTAGGTGTGAATTTAAACAAATTTGCATATTGTGACATCACTGACTGGGTCTCCAACCAGTAAAAGTTTATTGGTCTCCCTGACATCAGTCGGCACGGTCACTGTAAGGCTCGAGGGGAGAAGGGATGGATAAAGATCTGGGCACAGTTCTTCCAGAACTTCGTGCCACGTTATAGCGGTGTCGAGGTATTTCATTTGAACCCGTGTAACTTTGAACGGTGACCGCGAACATTTTCTTTACTGCAGCCGCAGCCATCATAACAGACAAGCGCAAACCATTGATGAAATGAAGCGAACGTGTCGTATAGTTCATAGTGTGACATGCGTAAACCAATGGTGTAACATAATCATAGATGACGCCACAGGTTCTTATATAAAAGAAAGAACATAGCCTACGTGTATATGTAGGCAATGTATATTCACGATACTTACTAAAATATAATAAATGGGGTTTTATTGTATTTGCATTAAAAAAACGGTCGGTCTTAACGCAAGTTTACAACCGGCAAGTCGGTCGGACTAAAAGGGAAAAAAAAAAAATATTTGGGTCGGTCCTAAATTGACAGTCGGTTGGGTTACGGCAAACCGAAATATTTTTAAGGATGGCCTGACTTGGCGTGCTTGGCTGATTTCCCGACACCACAGGGAGGTTTTGTTTTACAGTCTGATGATGTAATCAAAGCATGCCTGACCTCTGATGCGGGCGGGGGGGGGTACATACCACTGAAATAGGTTGCGTCACTTTCAGTAGCGGCTGCTGGATCAATGATGACTGCGTGTGTGTCCTTCTGTGTTGCAGAGCGTTCAACATGAAAACACCTACCGAAACCCTCAGGCCAAGTACTGCTACGGAGAAAGTCCTCCTGAACTCCTTCCTATATGAGTCCGTGGAGGACCAAGAGAACCAGTGGACCTAGATAATGCCCATGCGGGACTCCTAATCCAAAATGCACCTCAACGTCTTTACACGTGGACAAACGGAGCGTCATCCATTTCAACGTCCGCACTGTCTACATTTCAGTGTTGGATTTCAACCCACTCAGAGATCCATACCCTCAAAATAACCTTGCATTGAACAGCTACTTCAAAAGCTTGGATTATACTTACACTTCATAAGTGCGTAGAAGGCGACATTAGATTCATCTGTGATGATTGACAGGTCTTCAACCCAGGCAGCTCATGCGGTTCCATTTCCAAGCAGGCCTCATTTTAAGACATGGTTTTGTTTTTTAATTCTGGGACATTTTATATCTGAAATTGTGTCATCGCTTCTGTGTGTATGGTAACGCATGCTTATGAAATAACTATTTAACTGCTACTGTGAATGTATTTGTCTTGTAATCTATGCAGTGTTCTCACAGATCTTTTTTGTTATAAAAATATACACACTAAAGTAAAGCCATTCATAATTGTACAAGTACATTGAATTTAACAATGTACTAGTTTAGTTTCGTAGTTGATGCCAGTGTTAATCTGCGACGGTAATAAATGACGATGGGTGACCCGTTTCAGCTGTAACATAAATCCCATTTAGTTCCCCACAAACAGGTAATAATTTTGATTGTTCTTTAGTATTAGATTTAGTATAAGATTTAGTATTCAGGCAGATGTACTAAATGAATGGGTATCAGATGAGCAATCAAAGCACACAGTAGGGGAAAGATAATACAATAGTTATTAGATAGATAAATAAGATAAGATAATTAGAAAACAGCGCTGATAATTCTGATTGTTGTTTTTAAATAGAGTTGGTCTTAGGCCGGGTATTTAAAGCTTTTTGAGGCTGTGATACGGAGTACGGCACATTTTTAAGATCCTAATTCAACAATAATTGATAACTTAATTTGACAACAAGGAGGGCCACATAAATCTTAAGCAGAGTCCAGCGGTTGACTTGCATTGTTGAGATGGGACCCTGACAGCCGTATCTGCTGGATTACCGTGCGTCGTCCATCTGTCCAGAAGATTGCAACTCATTTTCAGTGATTGGATTCTAAACTGCTGGCTCCCTTACCGTGATTCTTATCTGCTTCTGCTGCACCCCAGGCAACACGGAGGCCTCGCTTGGGAAGGACGGCCGGAGTAAACCAATTAATCACTCTGATGGCAGAGGAAACAAATTCCACGTTGTAATTAGGAAGCACATCAGAGCCTGTTCTCATTTTCCTCTTTGGCAAGGTGATTAATTGCCATCACATTGGGACAGTTTGTCGCCTTCTAGTAATCATTTTTCTTGGCCGATGCCAGCGTCGACGTACATGCTAAACCAGTGGTTCTTAACCTGGGTTCGTTGAGTCACTCTCAGGGGTTCGGCAGGGGTCAAGACCAGAGGCGATTTCTCTAAGACTGCAAGGGAAGCTCAGCTTCCCCTAAAATGTGAAACAAATTAAATGGTCAAATATGTACAGTTGTGTTAACATTTCATTTCATTGACTACAAATGTGTTGGAACACGTTCATCTCGAAGACGAGTTCGTTCAGAATCAGCGACTTATCACAAGTCGACTGACTCGATTTTGTTAACCTCTCATATATTTGCGTAGCGTCAATGCATTTCCCCGTAGACGCCAAGCGTCCATTCACTTCAAAGGGACTGCATGGAACAGTTTTTTTCAATGCCTCGAAACTCGACGGTCATTGGATAAAAATGCCAGTTTAATATACGTCTGTAGATGCACTGAGACACATCATCAGTGATGGAACCTGGGGTCATTGATAAAGTGAAAAAGATTTTGTCCCGCCTCTGGGGGTGAATGGAGCTGTGGGCTGGCCTCGGCTGGCCTGGACGCTGAGCTTCCGCATGATGATTGGAGGATCAGTCGAAAGGCTGAACCTCGTTTTGATTGACAGCTATTTTGATATATAAAACTGTCACTTAAGGGGGCATTTAGCAGATGCTTTTGTCCAAAGCGACTTACAATCAGTACATTTGTGGGGTTCGACATGTGTACAGGGGCAGATGGGGATCAATGGGATCGAACCGCCGACCCTACGGTTAGTGGACGACCTGCTCTGTTCACCCACTCTACCAACTGAGCTACTGCCGCCTCACTTCAGCTTGGGTGCTCAGTCCCATCGCGGATTTTGCAAGTGCCGCCACTGAGACACACACACAGCACAGCCCGATTCCAGTGAATCATAAAAGCTGTCACGAGTTATGTTTTTGCGTGAAATTCATGTTTTGTTGCTTTGTTCTTTGAACACAGTGATTTTGAATACAACTGATGCATGGTTCATTTTGTGCACTAATAAAATATATACCTATGTTTTGAAGAAATCATATTTTATTTTTCCAATTACGAGGGGTTCGGTGAATGCACTGATGAAGCTTGCAGGGTTCAGTACCTCCGATAACGTTAAGAACCACTGGAATAGAGACATGTCATCCTATTTAGCTGCTGACGTATTCTGGAAAGACACATCGTCTCGGTACTACTGCGATGTACTTTGTTAATCGCAAACAGGAAGTTCGGAAAAAAACTTTCTGAAATAGCAATTTTTTTCCCGAGGACTTCGTGTCTCCATTCAGGCGAACACTGCGACGGCGCCTGGGCCCACGCAACACCGCAACCCAGCCACGCTCGCTGACACTCATGTAGATATATATATATATATTTATATATATATATTAGGCAATTACGCCGGCCGCTCCACGCACTAACGCTCCCTGCCTCGTCGCCACAGAGACCCGACGGCGACCATCATTCACTCTACCCCCCATGCTCTTTTCACCGTTTTAGGGCTGTTGAGTCATTCATGGCGGACAACTTCATCCAACGCCATGAGTCAGATGGTGCATTTTAGATGCATGTCATACAAGCAGGCAGCGGAGGGTGAAGGTGGGCAGAGGAGGTGCCTTCTTTGGCCACGGGTCAGGCTGTAGGGGGGGTGAAATTGTGGATTGAACCATGGAAGCCGTTTCGGCTGAGAGTCAAACTTCCGAACCACTGCAATATCTTCCCCCCCCCCCCCCTCCCCGAACGCACACTCCTCCTCCCCTCCCTCATTTTCTCTCTATCTCTCACTCTCTTCATCTCCATCCTGGCCTCAAAGTGTAGCCCATCATGGTTTTACATAATGTGATACATGTCAACGGCAGGTAAAAAATGTAAGAAATAAGAAATATATAGCAAAATAAACCAGCAAAGAGGGAGGATATGTTTTCCTCTCTTTCTTTCTCTCTCTCGCGCTTACTCTCGTATTGTGGCGCACCCTACCCCACCTCCGCTCCCTCCTCCTTCTCCAATCCCTCTGCTCCTCCACCTCCACCTCCGCCACCAGACATCCGCCCCTACCCTGGTGGCCAACATGTGGTGGAAAGTATTTCTAGACGTGAGAAAGTCACACTCTGAAATAGGGCAGAGGCTATTTCTTCAGCAGCAATAGTACCATAGGGCCTCTTGCCACTGCACATTGTGGGGGGGGGGGTGATACTCCACAGTCAATTCCACTCAAGACTTGATCTAGTAGTTTTACAGCACTGTGAAGTAACATTTCCTAATACATTCAAGTACAGTATCTGTACTTGACTTGAGTTTTCTCACTGACAAGTTGAGGCGAACAAAGGCAAAATTATATTTGCTTGAAAATCACATCCGCATGTCCGTATGCTTCAGTGAAAATCGTATGGTAGTATGGTCAGTATGGCAGTATGGTCGCCTACTCATAATCCGTTAGTGGTAGCGTTTGTATTGGATGACTACCAAGGACAAACACACGTAACCATAGTTGCCACAGATGTTTACCATACCATTAGCTCCTGCATACTTTTTGACTTCCATTTAAGTACATCTTAACCCAGATAAGCAGCCTGCTCCTGAGACTGCCATGATGGCGTAGTACATACCAGCGGCCTGCGGTCTGCATCCCTGTACCGACGTCCGCGCTCTGAACAACATCACTGTCAACCACTGGTAACCATTGTCGCTCCACCTCAACTTGTGAACTCCTCCGCCATTGCCACCATTTTCACTATGCCCGATTTCTGTATGCCACCTGGTTTGGATCAGGGAGAGGGATGAATGGAAGACGCCATCAACGCCCCCCCACGGCCACTATGAATACCTCGTCACGCCGTTTGGTCTCACCAATGCCACCACCGCCTTCCGATCCCTCGTCAACAGCATCCTCCGAGACATGCTTAACTTTCTTGTTTGCGTTCATGCGGACGACATCCTGATTTTCACCTCATGAACATGGTCATCACGTCCGTCAGGTCCTCCACGACTCCAGAAAAATCAAGGTTTATGTGAAGGCAGAGAAGTGTGTGTTTCACCAGTACACTCACCATCCAACAAGCAGGTTGATCCTGCTAAGGGGAGGGTGGTGTAGGATTGGCCCAAGCATGACAACAGGAAGGAGTTAAAATGGTTCCTCGACTTTGCCGCAATTTCACCCCGTAATTACAGCAAACCTTGGGGCACCTCTCACCACCTCATCTTACGCCTCAGTCACCCGGTCGCCATCAGCTCCGGGGTACGTTCAAGAGATCAGGCGTTGATTGGCCATCTTGACTCATCCCCACCCAGCAGCCCCTCAGACTGTGGTGGGGGTCTGCGTTTCAGATGTCGTTCACGTAGTAGGGAAGGAGGTGCTGTGGCCTCTCAATGCTCTGCCGAGGACCAGAAACTCGCCTCCTCTGAATTATCTCTCTCTCACCACCTCTCACCTGCTATTTGATACCCAAGTGCATTTTATTTGAGGCACTTTTGACTTTCACTCAAGTGAATTTCTTATGGGCGGTTTGAAGTGTGGCTTTCTACTCTTTGTACACCACTGCCAATTTACAGTATATATATTTGTTTCTCCTTCTCGCACGTGCATGCACCCAAACTCCTGTGTGCTGTGAAAAGTGGCGTCTCAAAATGTCAGATGTGTGCGTGCGTGGAAGTTATGAGTCAGTGCTGAGCAATGTGTGCGAAAGTACGTCGCCGCGGTTTTTTTGCTTGCTCTTTATTTGCTCTTTGATGCACTTACGCTAAGTAGCATTGATTGATTGCGTTTGTGTATTTGTCCGTTAAGAATCACATTGGTTTTGAATAAACCGGCACTCGTTTAACCAAACAAAACGAAATGAAATGCGGTAGGTGTGACTCCTCTAAAACGACCATTCCCTGTTGTCTCATTAGATAAATACACAATCAAATAAGCTGTACACCGTTGTAATATCAGAGTATGCGAAAACACAAGGAATATATCATTGCATTCTGGTGTTATTAAAATGGACATAACAATATAAAATTGCTGCTCTCATGCTCTGGGCGATCCACACTGATTAGTACAAATCTTCTACGAGACTCCGCAGAGCGTAAAACAAGTTGCAATTAGGAAGCTGTCTCGTGAACGCTTGCTTCCACTCTCTAGACTCTTAACTTAAACGCTACCCTTCACCCCCCCCCCCGGACAGCCCCTACAGCTGCAAGACAGCGAACTAGGAGTGCAATAAGAGCTCACACACTTGAACGAGTAAGGCTATTGGAGTTAGGCATGCCATGTCAGCAGTGCATCATCGTCAAATACTGTTCTTCAGAAGACTGTCCTGCTCCCTAACTCGTCTCTTTAGGGTATATAGGAAGCTTAGGAGTGTTTGACTCCAGCCCGAAAGGATCTGGGTTCGATACCCGAAACGTCCGCACTCTTCACTCTTGCCTGTAGGCACCCATGGGCGAGACGCCCCCTAACGCCCTACCTGCTCCTTAATGACATGTTAACCGTAAACATGTAAACATGTAACATAAAACATGTAAACTGTAAAATTTGGATTTTAATACGTGTTTTCAAATCACTAAATAGTAGAAATAATCCAAAAATAGTAATATGACTGAAATAGAAGAGAAAGACAGAAGCAAATCAGGTCCAGTCATGGCAACAATGAAGTCAACAAGCAGCTTCTTAGACTTAGACACTATACTTATTATCTCAATGTTAATGCTATTATTATTATTATTATTATTATTATTATTATTATTATTATTATTATTATTATTATTATTATATCAATGTTAACACCATTATTACCATACCAATGTTAATGGTATAAGAGGATATCTAGAATCTAGAAAACCTATTCCCTTATATATTATATGCAAGCTAAATCAATCAGTGGGGACACGTCGTCATTCAAAGGAAATTGAAATTTTACCTTTCAAACACTCAATGTTGAAAGGTAAAATGAGAAGAAGAAGAAACATTAAACGTCTAAATGTTGTAGCTATAGTTAGGATATTGCATTATGAATTATTATGTCATAATTAGGATAATGATATTATTACTGCAC
This sequence comes from Phycis chesteri, assembly GCA_027123565.1. Taxonomy (NCBI): domain Eukaryota; kingdom Metazoa; phylum Chordata; class Actinopteri; order Gadiformes; family Phycidae; genus Phycis; species Phycis chesteri. Next base: position 11,955,195 of record JAOPJK010000130.1, read on the forward strand.
TCGCTAACGTTCACTAGCAGCTGTTGTCTAGCTAACTGTACGACTAACGCTCAAGTGAACAGAGAGTTTGGTGCTCATGAATGATAATGTTAATTCCCATTACTCATAATGCCAGATAGCTGATATTTCACATGAGAAAACTGTCAGGGATGAGAGCTAGAGCAGCAGCAACTCAAATAAAGATAGAAGACATGCACCCCAGAAGTTCCCACTAAAATACAAACAATCATGGCCATGTCTCATGCCACCAAAGCTGCCCTGTCATGCCTTTAGCATGCTGTGCAAGTATGATATTGACATAAGCCACCAAGGAGGTTCAGGTAATGGATTTGTCATAAATTGTTTTGATTGTATATTGCCATAAATTAGGAGGATGCCAGGTGTAATAATAATAATAATAATAATAATAATAATATATTTGTTGACAACATATTGAAGGAGAGGAAGAGGCACCTAAAGCTACTAAGTGCTACAGCATCCATTCCTCTTAACAACATATTCATCCAAACAACTGACCTCAGGCCAATACAGTCTGAAACTCTTTTTAGCACATTCATTGTAGAATACACAACTTGCCATGTGGCCATGTGTGTTGCTGACCACACCGGGCCAGGGGCCATGTTTCCGGACAGTCAAATAGCAAAGCAATATGGCTGTGTCAGAACCAAGACTGAAAATACAATAAAAACACCGGCCATCAATGATGCAGAGGGAGTTGCAGAAGCAATGAAAAAGATATCCTTTCAGCTTAGCTCCCAATTGCAGTATGGATGTGGAGGACATGAAAATGTATCCACTTGTCGTGAGGCTCTCTAATGCTACGGTTGGGAGGGAAGTGGTGCTATTGTAATGCTCTGTAATTCAAGAGATTGTGCTGGTAAAGAATTGTATGTTGTTGAATGGAAACGGCTCACTGTGTGAGCTCTGCTGCAGGCAATGCTGCAATAATCCATGCAAGGCCTCTGCAAAGGTGCGGCAGTGTTTGTGAAGGCACAAAATCCCCAGTGCATGTCAACGTCATCACAGCATAAAGGGCATCAAATCAACTTGTCGTCAATACAGTGGAATATTTCACAATATTTCACAATATTTCACAATTATATCACAATATTCTAGTAGTAGTAAGAGAAAGGCAGGTCTGTGTCACATTCAGATGTGATACAGATGGGAGGAAGATATTCAAGCTGGAATCCTCAAGGTGGCTCTCTCTTGGGCAGTGCATCAACCCCATTCAACTGTGAGATCCCCTAACTATTTTTTTCCAGAAGAAGTAGATGCTAGGAAGGTTGTGCCTTCAACCTCCTCCAAAAAGCCTCACAGCTCAAAGCACCACTTGACCCTGCTGAAAGGCCTAGAGCCACACCAGCCTCCACCCAGTCCTCCTGAAAGTCTGCCTCCACAAAGCCTCTACCTGGCCCTGCTGAGAGGCCCAAAGTTGGTGAGTTTGACTTGACTAATTTCCTGTTCAATGGAGAAGTGGAGACAAAGTGGAGACAAAGAAAAATCAACAAATAAAAGAGGCAAAGTGCCTAAGGATCTAACAAAACCTGAAAAAGTGCCTCAATTCCTCACTGACAATGTAAAAAAATGCTTTCTTTCTCCAGAGAACCATTCTTATTTTTGACATTGGAAACCAAATCCTTCAAAGAGACCAACCATGTACACACGTTCGGCTTTCAACTTTAGAATTCCAACTGGGAATGGCCATCATGGAGGAAGTTGGCAGAGGAGTCAAGCCTACGCAGTGCCTGAGAATAGAGAATCACCTTCCGCACAAAGTGCTGGCAGTTGGCCAGCACACTCGTACCTATATAGCGAGAGCGAGCTTGGTCTGAACACATTGCACTGTGTTGTGAGGGCATTCTTTTTCTTCTAAGGTAAGGGGGCATTTAGCAGACGCTTTTGTCCAAAGCGACTTACAATCAGTACATTTGTGGGGTTCGACATGAGGACAGTTGGAGGAGGTGGGGGATCGAACCGCCGATCCTACGGTTAGTGGACGACCCTCTCCCGCTCTACCTACTGAGCTACTGCTGCCCTCCTCTTCTGCAGCTTTAGTACATGCTAAGCAAATTCCCATTTACAGATGGGCTTCTGTGGCAAGCAGTTGTACCAGATGTACTCAACAAGCAAACGGCTAAATCAACACCACTTTCCTTTACCGGTTTCAATGCATTCTTCCTGAGAGAATTGGTATAGATCTTTGCGTTTGTTGAGTTGGTGCGACTTTGAGTGGAGTGGCAGCCTGGTTTTCTCCCATTTTTCCACTGTGATGATATTGGAATTGCTGACTGTGAGTGCATTTTTTACTTTGACTGAAAAAATAAAACTGAATACAGGGCTCCTCTGAGCACGGACACGTTGGGTGCACTTGTAAATGTAAATGCACTTGACACAAAATAAGTGTTCATGAATGCAAGTGGATCTGTGTGTCTCAAGGAGATTTACGATGCTGAAGAAGGCAACATGGTCAAGCTAAAGAAAGGATGCTTCACATTTGCGGGCAATGGATATATTTCTGGGCTGGGGGAAGTAGATATTGTGCATAGGAATGCACAATCTAGATATCGCTTTTTGTCATATTATTCTTCTTCACACCAAATTTCTGCAATTAATAGAGGCTAAACAACTGAACCTTGAGATTTCATTCAAGCTGTATTACAAAGGTCTGCTTCCGTGTAGCTGTGCTATGTATTTTTCATTTTTGTAAACTTTATACTTGAGATATTTGAGATTAAAAATGCAAAAAAACTCCCATAGAGATAACATTGAGCCTAGCTTTCCATTGTTATGTTTGACTCCGCTATTTGCTTTCCAGCTGTCAACTGGGCGGCATAGCTCATTGGGTAGAGTGTAGGTTCCACAACTGGAGGGTTTGCGGCTCGATCCCCTACATTTATCTCAATGATTACAGGCATTTCTATGCACAAGTCATTGCTTGCATGGAATTACATTTTCTAGTTTTCTTTTATTCTTTTATATTATATATTATATTATTCTTTTTTTGCCATGTGTATTTTGTATATTGCTTTATTATTGGACGCATATTATGTAAGTGCATGTGTGTGCCTCTGGCCTTGTTGGTGGTTATCTCCTCTTCTCCTTGTCTTTCTTCCATTAGAAATAATTTAGTCTCCTCCATTTCCATCCATCTGCCTTAGGTTCAGCCATCCTCTAGCTCCAAGGACCAGCATAATTGCTTGTAAATGACTTTAACACTAATGGTAGGTAACTACCAAAAATGGTCTACTTTATTTTGAAACTAGTATTATTCTATCCGATTCACTTTATTTTAATGCCGTTTTTAATAAAAGTTTTTGAGTTCATGCATCTAGGTGGGACTAATACATATTGGCATGCATGTTATTCTACAAAACTATAGGTCATAGCTTACAGATAAGATAGCTTTAAGTACATCTATGGTAATGAAAACACCATTCTTATTTTCATGATATTATACACTAATCAAAACATACTTCTGAATGTTCCATATTATATTCATTATAATTTAATACACCAATGTTAATACTATTATTATCATACCAATATGTAGTTGCCTGGTTGCAGCCATGGGTGTTCTCTAATTGTGCTTATAATGGAGAAGAAAGTAGTTGTGACCCCTGAACCCCCCCCGCCCCCATTTATGATTGGAAATACCCATTGTTTATTTCCTATCTCCCCTGTGGTGAGATGACTACTCTGACTATCAGTTGTTGCTGTCACTGTAGGGTGGATGTGGGAGGGAGGTGCAACAAAGGGAGGGAAGGAGGTGGTTTGTGGAAAATAGAGGAGATACCGACAATATCAAGACAACGTCAGTGATTTCATTTAATTTCGCACCGCAAAACCCAACAATGGACCGACTTGGGCAGGGTCCAAAAGAGGTGAGGCGGTGGTGTGTGTGTGTGTGTGTGTGTGTGTGTGTGTGTGTGTGTGTGTGCACGTGTCCTTATGTTCCCTGGCTCTGAATTGGTAGCAAATTTGAACAACAACAAAAAAGTTGCCGTCAACGTTTTTTCAGTACAAGCCATTGTCAGTGCAGCGGTTGGTGGTGGGTTGTGATGAGAGATTTGGGAAGGGTGCAGGAAGCATTATTAAGTTGTTGGGGGTCAGCCTTTAAGCACATCTGGCAGTTCTCCCCCGGGAACAAAAATCACAATCACAATGTAACGTGATTTGTCTGCATTCATGCGTCCTTTCAATGGGGATTTTTCTTTGGCAGATAAAAAAAACCAAACTGCATCAGTATTTCTAGCTAGAAGGCTGTACTGGTGACTGGTGAGTTTTGGTTGGGTAAAATGTAGACAGACCATTCTCCTTGAGGAGGCTTTGACTGCCTTTGAGCAAAGCAGTGCATTGTAACCCTTTAAATGAACATCCTTTCTGAAGCAAAGCTGGGGCTGACCAGAGTCACTGTTGGGAGTTATGAGTATTGTTTTAAGGCATCCACCGGGTGGCGCTAGATGGGCTCCAGCACTACTTACACTGTGTAATAATGTAAACTTGAAACCTATTGTTTTTCCCATCTTTCGCTTGTTTCTGGGTGTGGCCGACGAGAAATAAACTATCATGAAGCCCATTTCACTTATAATTGACTTCTGAAACGAATTTTGTTTCAGAAAGCCGTGGCTTTGAGGGGCACTGGAAATGTCAGCGACATGAAGAGTTGTGCTTTCTTCTGGGCTTTGTGAGGTGTGTGCACCGTACCATAAAATAGGCCACCAACACAAATATGGCTTCAAATAAATCCTCAAATGACATTCATGTGAAAAAAAACCGAACCTGACTAAATGTTTATTTTTTGATGAGGTGGAAAACACACACCAAACACAAATCTTTGGAAGTAACTGTCTCCATCAATAAGATGGGAACAAAAACATTTTTTTTTTCAGAGTATCCTGTTTCATCGGAAGCGAGGTTTAGTTCATAGAGATGCAGATAGATGTGAGCAGTGAGCAGGGTTTTTGCATAAGGAGACTACCCAGCGCGACAGAGGAACAGGGGAACACAGGACCTTTCCTGCTTGCCGTAGAACCCCCTAGCCTCCAGACTGGCGATACATCACTGTTAAAAAGGTCTATTTTTGTGCTTCCCAGATTTGGTTCTATTTTTAAGCTTTGCTGTCCAGATTGAGGAACAAATTGAGGCCTTGGATAAGTTGCAGGCAGGATAGCAGGGAGTTTGACTCCCAGCCAGGGTTAGAACGTCAATATAAAAAGTCTACCTGCTGGCACCCTTAAGCAAGACCCCAACATGGTCCCTAGGATAGATTACCATTTTGATGTCCATGTTAATTACCGCTCGGCAAATGGATGCTGGTCCAGTCACTACATGTATTTATTAATACATCATTTATTATGTACTGATGTATTTATACAGATGTGTGTTGTTTTAATTTGATATATTTAGACAGTGGACAGAGTGACAGCTGAATGGGTTATACTGGAGAGAATCGGTCATGGCGGAAAATGTGCTGAGGGATTTGGTGACACATATTACACACTCACACACTGATTTTTCTTAAATGTTGCACCCTAAAATCCCTACAGCTACAAAATCAATTTCTTCGCATACCACATTTTCTTTTCATCGATTTCGTAACACACCACATTTTCTTTTCATTTACTGTAGAAGTGTTTCCCTACTAGTGACATCACAGTTGGACAGGTGGAGTGTGTGTGCGTGTGCGTACAGTATGTCTGCGTCCCATGTGTGTGTGTGTGTGTGTGTGTGTAAGCTGGTCTATGGGAGGGGGTCAATGGGTTGGTGGTGGGTTTTCCTATCACTATGGCTGATGCCATTGTCTACTTTGAAACACTGAGGGGTCAGAACAGCAAGTGAACAAGTGAATGCAAGTGGTGAATGATAGAAACATCAGCAAGGGGATGATGTGGAATGACCTTGGTTATCATTGATTGGGGCAAGAGTGTTCATATTCACATAATCTAAGAGTGTCTACCAGAAATGTTCAAATGGGTGGGCACAGAAAAAAACGGGTGGGCAAAGCCAATTTGATTGAACATAAGATGGGGGGGTGGTATTGGGATTTTGAATATCGTAGATTGAGGACGAAACGATCAAAGGCATTTGATCACAGTTGACAAATTACGCAGAAACATTTTAAACTTGCGCAAAACTGCATGAACCCATGCATCGGCGCGTCACATTTATTGAA
>JAOPJK010000130.1:12167499-12178298 GCA_027123565.1 Phycis chesteri
ACCCGACATGTCCTTCTGTACCAGTACCGTGTCATCGTGTGATAGTAGTAGTAGTAGTAGTAGTAGTAGTAGTAGTATTACACAACGTGACGATAACCCGTCGTCCACAATGTGATGATGATGATGATGATGATACACAAAATGTGATGATAATCCGTTACACACAACGTGATGACAACCCGTCAGGAACAACGATAACAACTCGATACACACAACATGAACACAGACAACGTGATGTTCACCTGTCACACACAATGTGCCGATAATAAGCCGTCACACACACAATGTGATGATACACAATGCGATGATAACCCAGCAGCGATGAGGTGAGAGACAGTCAAACACCCGTCAGGTACAAACTACCTCCTGCGGTACGAACGACAACACGGCGACCTATCAATGGCTTACTGTACTTAATGGAGCCAAGCGATATATCACGATATGCATCAAGGGAAACGTCAACATGTCTGTAACGACAACATGCAACATGAGGGTGTCCAGTTGTGCGGTGGTGTCCAGGTGTGTGGTGGTGTCCAGATGTGTGGTGGTGTATATGGACTCAGGTTTGTGATGGTGTCCAGGTGTATGGTGGTGTCTAAGTGTGTGCTGGTGTCTCGACACGTGCTGGTGTCTCGATGTGTGCTGGTGTCCAGGTGTGTGGATCCCCCGGCTGTCCGACGGGACTTTAGTTAACACCAACACTACGCACTTAGCGAACGAGTAGCCTACAACATGCTGTGCTTTACCAGCGTGGAGGACGACAGCGCGTCTTAAACCCCGTCTGCAAGACTCGAAACTAAAACACGCGTACAGCCAAACGGTTTGGGACACTTTTAGTGTTTAAACACGGCGTTGAACCCACGAGGAAGTGTCGCTGTGAATGACTGGTTCGGGACTCAGTAGTAAACGGTCGGACTGAGAGCAGAACGGGACGCGTTCTCGTGTTATCGTGGTAGAAAAAACAAACACTCACCGCTTGAATCCGTGTTGCTGTCGGGAAGACGGACGCTCTCCGACACATTTAGTCCAACAGCTGAGGTCGTCGGCGTGACTTTCCGAAGTGCTGTCAAGCCAGGCAGGACTTCCTGGTGCTGCGCGTCCCTCCGACAGGGCGGCTCGACGCGCTTTGTCGGACGGCTGCTCTGACAGGCGGAAATAAGTTGCGTCTCCTCGTGAACTGGTGTACTGGTGTACTAGCAGGGACCGTGCAGCAGCCAGACAGGACGCGTATAATGCATCAAATGAAACAAACCCCATTCAAATTGTAACATACGTAGGCTACAGAGTGTTTTTTTACCCATTGAATGCATGATAGGAGACAACTGGAAAATATTCGTTGCAAAATAATTCTGCCTGTAGATGAATTATGACATATTGCTGATAATATTTTTCCTTTTTAAATCATTTGTTCATATGTTGCGGTGGGCCATTGTAGTTGAATTAAAACTTAAATAGATTTATATAGCCTTTGGCATGGGCGATTCTATGGTGCACTAGTGCCCCCTTGTGTCGGAATCATTGCCTCGTTTTGTACAGAGGTTTACAGTACAGTAGAGTATCCAGTTTACTTTCGTTTGTTAGCGTCTATATCCATATGGTGTCGGTGATCGGATAATAAATAATGTATTGCTCCTATGTCTCCTGGAAGAAGTTACATTTCGAGAGGATCCTGATCTCATTCACAATGGGAAAATAAACCTTTGGCAACCAGGCACTTCTTTAAATATGTTATTGTGGCTGTCCTTAGGTCAAATCGGGTGGCTGTAGTGGACTCGTAACATCACCACAATCAAGCAAGGAAAAACGAAACAAAGGGCTTTCAGAGTGAACTTGAGAAGTGAACCCCCAGCCCCCTTCAATGATTTCTATGCAAAGCAGTAATCTGCAGAGTGCAACCATAATACGCTGTGGGGAAGATTAGTTGAATCCAGTGCCATGGTTACTACAGAACTACACAATCTCAGCCAAATCTAAAAGGAGGAATATGGGAATGTTCATATATCTCACAAGAGAACAGCTAGGAAATCCATTCATCAGTTGCAAAGGAAATAGCAGTGTATTATAACCCTTTGTCCCCTTATACTGAACCACCCCTAAACTAGACAATGCAGAATGGTCAAATGGTCATATTCAGCAGGCAAACAGAGTAGGTCTTTAAAGCAGCAGTTAAACACAATATTACAGTGAAGAAAAACAACAACAATGGCAATCAAGTAGACCTCATTGCTGACTTATTGATGAAGGATCCCCTACTTGTTTGGAATCATCTGATCTCAGAGAACTTAGAAGTTGTATCTTTATTAATAATGCGTAGACTAATACAAACCATTCTTTGGCAATATCTGATGTGATCCCAAGTTCATCTGCCCTCCTTTAAGGGTCAGCGTCCATTGCAGCAAGGATGACAGGGATGGGGGTACTGCCGTCCCATTAATACACCTACTTGACATCATTGGGTTTTATAATAGACAAAATGTGTTTTCAGGGCTACTATGTGAATTTAGCAGTTAGAATAGCAATGCATTGCATGCCTACCTAGTAAGCATATGAAAGAGAATGGGATTAAATTACATTTGAAAATGTTAAGCAACATTGGGGGCATAATAAAGAAAGAGAACGTTAATTGAATGGATAAGAATTGTACAATTAATATAATAGCAATAAATACGACGGGATTGATTTAACGATAGACGGTACACATGGCCCGTCGTTTAAGTATTACGGTACACCGTTTTAAATTAAACCATTTCCTTTCCTCTTAGATTGATTCAAAAACACAAAGAACGAGGACATAGTTTATGGGGTTACTAAGTATATGCCTGTATAGATTTCAAATACAACTATAAAAAAAAACAAATTTCATATATAAACAAACAGGAGTATTGTATTTAAATAAATTACACTTTAGATAACCCATGTAAAATCAGATATAGTTCACCTAAGTGTTATATTTAACGTTGTTAACAGTTACAATCTACCCAGGCAAATCAACGGGCAGCTTTGTTATCGGTGGTCCTAGAAATTGTAGGCGCTGTTCCAAGCTGCAAAACACAAATCGATTGTTTGGGTTTTTGCATTTGTTTACATCTCAGAAGCAAACCAATGGCGTCCACTTTACTATCACCCATGGTCGACTATTACAACGACGAAGAGGAACTGGACAGCGTGGAGGAGGACGACGATCGGAGCTTCAGAGGAAGGGACTCAGAGGAAGGTAAAGGAAAAGAGAGCAGATTAAACACCAGCCTGGCTCGGTCTACTTGCTGGAGACGTCCAGATGTACCCAGAGCACCGTGCTCCCAATACCGCGTCAAATTACGTTAATTAAGCGTTACATTAATAAAATAACGTGCCGTGTGTGCTTATAGCAACGAGCATTCAGAACGTGCCTCATGTTGCCATTTGTGGGAGGAAGTTAGAGGTACAGGTAGCTGTCTGGGAGATAAACATAACTAATGTTAGCCCTACAGGTAGCTGGGAGATCAACATTACACCTAATGTTAGCCCTACAGGTAGCTGGGAGATCAACATTACACCTACTATGAGCCTGGTTTATCACTACGATTCATGTTGACCTCCAACCTCTGGGGATCAAGTCACCCGACCCGTTCGTCTTCCACCGCGTGGGTTAGTTTGTGTTGTTCAACGTGTTGTCGCCCATCTGCTCCGTGTAGTAAAGACACGAGCGTCACCACTTTGTCATTCACTGGTCAATGGTGGGGAGAATCTTTAAACTCTGTAACCAGGAGACTGTTTTATACTAGCAACGAACCAGTCCCCATCGTAACCCTTACCAGTCCTCCACAGTAACACGTAGACTGTTTTATACTAGTTACTAACCAGTCCTCCATAGGAACCAGTAGACTGGTTTATACTAGTAACTAACCAGTCCCTGGTAGTAACCAGTAGACTGTTTTATACTAGTTACTAGCCACTCATCTATAGTAACCAGTAGACTGTTTTATGCTAGTTACTATCCAGTACTGTTTTATACCAGTAACTAACAATAGTAACTAGTAGACTGTTTTATACTAGTTACTAACCAGTCCCCCGTAGTAACCAGTAGACGATTATACTAGTAACTAACCAGTCCCCGGTAGTAACCAGTAGACTGTTTTATACTAGTAACTAACCAGTTCCCTATAGTAACACGTAGACGTTTTTATATCAACCCAGCCCGTAGACAACTAACCAGTACTCCATGGTAACACGTAGTTTTAGACTAGTAGCTAACCGGTCCCTCAAAGCAACCCGTAGAGTGTTTTATACCAGTAGTAACTAACCACGGTACCGAGGTACCGGCTGGTTCCGACGCAACGTTAACAGCGAAACGGGTCACTGAGCCCTGCTGCGTGCTGGTCCAGCTCTGCCCTTCCGACCAGTCCACCTGACTGGTAGTTCACCAGACCGGTAGCCCCGAGCTGGGAACGGACGGGTCAAGGGCAGGAGAGTCAGGATGACCACGCTGAAAGGTTTGTCCCTCCCCCGTCCTCCCCGGAACCCCCCACGGCCCAGCCGTGTTGGACCGGACCTCCACACGGATGACAACAGCGGCCGTCCGTTAACATGGCGGTGCGCTAACCGAAGCTAACGCGTCGATGCTATCGGTCCACAGCTACCGGGTCAGGCTGACACGAAGCCGGAGCCCTCCTTTCTTATTCCCCGTCGTTACTGCAAGTTAGCGTTAGCGTAGCGGCTGCAGCAGCCGAACTTGCACGGCAAGTTTGTGTTGGTTTGTGTCCCTACATTGCGACGCCAAGGCTCCGATGCTAAGTTAGCCCAGCCGGACGCACTGTGACGGGGTGAGGTAGACGCGGACCAGCCGGGGCAGACCGTCCGTAGTTCCGCCATGCAGCAGCCGCTTGACGTCCACGTTAAAGCCGAAGGGGACGACCGCCACCTCAACAGTAATGTCAGCTTTTCGGATTCAGAGGATCGTGTCACATTGTACTTTTAGCGTTTGCTCGTCTTAAAATGCTGCGGTTCTGTAAAACGAGCTGTGTTGGGTGTTTCAGTGGTTGGTTTTGGTGAGGTTACGAGGCACCATCACGTCACCATTAGCCTGCCACGCATGTTGGCCGATCCTCGGCTTCTCTTGCCACCTTACCCAACATGACTCGCCGCGGGTCTGGTCCCCCTGTTCACCTGTTGGCCAGCACATGGTCGGCCGTGAGCTGCTAGGGGACAGTGTGGATAGAAGTTGCATTGTGGATGAATGCGTCATTGTGTGTGTGCTGTTTATTCAGTGTGTCTGTGTTCTCCCAAACCTTCCAGACACAGAGGATGCCAGTGAAACCGACCTCGCTAAGCATGACGACGACGATTATGTTGAGATTAAAGAGCAGTGAGTTTTTTTTAACCCATTATGATTGCAGTAAAGAGATGGATTATTAAGTAACTTGATTTTAACCCCAGAGAAGAACAAAGCGTGAATCTGTATCTCTGGACTCTATGCAATGATTATTAAAGTGTGTTCTCTCCTTCTCTTGCAGGATGTACCAAGATAAACTGGCCTCCCTAAAAAGACAGTTACAGCAATTACAAGAAGGTAATTTATGTAAAATGTTTGTGCTACTTAGAGTTGCCAACAGGAAATGGGAATTTTGCTGGTATGAGTGTCATACGTTTTTATTTAAAAGTCTTAGTTGTCCCTAATTGTTCATTTGACAAATTCTGTTAAATGTTCACCTAGATAAGAACTCTGTGGAAGCAGCTGTTCTACAGGATAGGTCTTTGTGACGCTCGTTTGCTCAGTGCTATGTCTCTTGGGTTGTAACTGCTAAGTTTACGATTCAACCTGACCCACTAAGCTTTCCATTAGCCATGTCTTTTGATTTCTCAGTGTAAACATTAAGGATGTAAATTATGTACGTGTGTGTAAATGCACAACTTATGTTAAGTGAGGAATCTGCGCAAGATTGAAACTCTTTTCATTGCTGTATTTAACTGAGCTGAATAACATTTGAGTTATGGCACGCATTGCGGTAAAACACAACAAACTCGACGATGACTCACTATAATCCAGAGACCTTGGTGTTATAAAAACCAAGTGCCCTAAAATCTATAATAGCCTGGCAGTCTTCATAGTAGATACTGCCATGTCCTCCATGAAGCCATCACACAAGTGTACCAACAGTTGATGGGCGAATGCAGTGGAGGAACCCCCCCCCCAAAAAAAAGGCTTCATTATAAGAAGTCAATGGACGGCCGCCAGCATTTGTTCAAGATGGTGCGGACTGATGGGCAGCAGAGGAATGTGACCGCGTACACAAAATAGATGCTAGGTCGTCTCTTTTCTGACCACCGCCTCTTCTTCTTACCCCTGTTTTGTATTGTACCCCTCTGACAATCTCGGCTGCATTCTAGCCGGCCGGTTTGGGCCCCGCGGAGTTAAATGTGTGGTTTGTTGTAGTAAGTGGCCGTGTTTTTATTGTAGGGACACTGCAGGAGTACCAGAAGAGAATGAAAAAGCTGGACCAGCAGTACAAAGAGAGGCTCCGCAATGCAGGCGAGTTGTTTTGTGTTCAGGAGACGTATGCACGTATTGCTGTCTGTAACCCAGGATGATGTAAATTATACATGAATTTGTCTCCCTGTGCTGCCAGTGTTGATTAACATAAGTGTCTTGTGTCACTCTGTTCCCGCAGATCTGTTTCTCCAGCTCGAGGTAAGCGTCGTCATCGGCAGAAGTCTTGTGTCACATACCTAAAGATGTTGTACCAAACCATGTATTTGCTTATTATGAACCTGTGTAAAATTGCGGGCCCACGTATCTTTTAATGGTTGGATTCACTGATGGAATTGGCTTTGGAGGGGTTTTTTTGGATTTTATGTTGAGTCATGGTGACTGCAGTTACCGCCTGTTGAGATGTAGATGTCTTAAGTGTTGAGGAAAGTGAGATTTTCAGCTAACCTCAGGGAAACTAAATGCCTTTGCATCAGAGTATAGGAGTATATTTCCAATTACTGGCATTTTGTAAATGCTATTTTATTATTGTTAAACTCCCAGGCTATCTGGCCGACTAGTACATTAGAACATTTTGACTGCTGCATCGATTAGTTTCTGGCAACCGGAGGAAAGAAACGAGGCATAAAAGCAATCTTGTGAGCAAACATCTTTGCCCTGGTGCCACCTCCCCATCAGCTGGTCTCCGCCTAACGAGTGGACAGTGTTTATCAGTGTTTTGATGCATGGTTGTGGTCAGCGGTTCTTCCTCTATCCTCGGCATCATTCATTAGTTTTTAAGTTTGTTTAGAATGTATCATACTGGTGCTACTGGTTGGACCACATTGTTTGACATTCATTGCTGGTGCCCTTTATGTCAGGACGGTGCATTTGCAGCTAGCCGAGGTCAGCGGCTACATCTTTTTTTAAACGCCAGGCCGATTTTCTCAGTGGCTCAAATTGCTTCCAGTGTGTGGTTGTTTAGATCTTTATTTATGTGTGTGTGTGTGTGTGTGTGTGTGTGTGTGTGCGTGCGCGCGCGCGTGTGCGTGTGCGCGCGCGTGCGTTGAATAAAGGTGGATCTAATCCTAACCTTCAGACCCTCTGCCCCGAAGACCGAACAGGTGGAGAGGAACTACATCAAAGAGAAAAAGGCCGCGGTGAAGGAGTTTGACGACAAGAAGGTGGAGCTGAAGGAGAACCTCATCGCGGAGCTGGAAGAAAAGAAGAAGATGATTGAGAACGAGAAGGTGACCATGGAGCTGACGGGAGGTAGGCGGACAGACGCAGACCCGTGTGCGCCCTCCCGGGGGCCTGTGTGATGGGGGAGATCAGAGGTGCTCCGTGCAACTGTGATCCTGATGGAACAAATTCCGTTCCCTTTTTTTCCGCTACGGCCTTAAAAAGATCTGAAGGAGCATCTTCTTGAAATAGTTGTGATGTTGGCGTTGGCAGCGTTATCCGTGTGCTCTGAGTGGAATTACTTCGGCTGCGTATTGCGTCTCTCTTTTTGATCTTAACCAGTCGAAGCCTCTGTGACTATGAGCGTAATCATGACTATCATTAAGGCGCGATCATTCGTGCCGAGAGCCGCTGGGAATAAATGTGTTGACGCAAATTATGCATTTTCCACCATTAGTCTCCAAGACTGTATTGGGACATTTTTAAACACCCTAACCTTTTTCTCTCTCTGCTTTTGTTAACTGACAAACGCATTACTGGAATCACTCCCATTTCATGAATATGCGATATTGCAGATTCCATGGAGGTGAAGCCCATTATGACCAGGAAACTGAGGAGGAGACCTAATGATCCAGTCCCCATCCCAGACAAGCGCAGAAAACCTGCCCCTGATATCCTTTTGTTTTTAAGGAACAAGTCTCTGCTTGTGCTGCGTGTATTGTTGTTTCTTTGGGTAATGGCATGTAAAGTCTATACTTATGCGGTGTCTGTTGTTGTTTCTTTGGTTAATGGCATGTAAAGTATATACTTGTGCTGTGTGTATTGTTGTTTCTTTGGTTAATGGCATGTAAAGTCTAGTTTATTTATTATGCCCAACGTTTAGCATTGTTATTTTACGAAATGCATTTGTATTAGTGACGCGTACTCTTTCGTGTTTACCAGCCTCGTCCAAGTACCTATACGCCTGGAAAGATGCTCGGTACTGCACCTGTTGACCTTGTTGGAAGTGTGTACCAGCCTTGAATGTATAATTGCTACTCTTCCCTTAACTCGTCACACCTCAGTTAAATTATTTGCTAACAGATGAACAGATCATGGAGGATTTGAGGATGCTAAACAAGGTAACCCCTGTCATGTACTTTCTGACACCACATGCATGTTTATTTTGGTATAGGTTTTGTTTATAATTTTTCCATATGGTCTCTTCACAGCTGAAATCACCAAAGCGCCCAGGTATGTCCTCACAATACCACTCATCTGTTTATAGCTGTAGTTTATCCTGCTCATAGTCTGTACATGGGGCCGGGGAATATGGGATCACGTAGGGCAATAGTTACAATGAATTGTATAATTTCAACACTTGTTTTCTAAAGACCAAATCTAATCACTCCATTTGACATGGACATGGACATACTTTTAATGTATGATAATGGAATATAAATATCTGGTGCTTGTGTATTTCAGATCCCATAGATATCGTGATAATATTTTCGGCCACATGGCGTTGAAATGCTGCATGCTTCATTTCACGGCCGTACATTACAACGCAAACACAAACAGAGCGGTCTCCCCGCTCCGTACATCATCGCGTAGCAATCCAAAAAAACCGTGACGGTAATGTGCAGAGTTTATTGTGCATGTCCTCCCCTCAGTGTCTCCCTCATCTCCGGAACACCTCCCATCCACCCCCGTGGAGAACCCCTCCCAGCGCTACGAGGCCCGCATAGAGGAAGGGAAGCTCTACTACGACAAAAGATGGTCTGTTCCCTCCCCAGCCGGTTGCCAAACGCTGCTTCATTGTTTCCCTTGTTGTCGCGCGG
Source organism: Phycis chesteri (assembly GCA_027123565.1). Lineage (NCBI taxonomy): Eukaryota > Metazoa > Chordata > Actinopteri > Gadiformes > Phycidae > Phycis > Phycis chesteri. The sequence continues at coordinate 12,176,947 of JAOPJK010000130.1, forward strand.
TGGAGCCCCGTAGTTGTCCCCGGGCGCGCCATGGCACGGGTCGGCCACTAGATGGCCCCATAGGTGTTCTAATGCTGCCGGGCCGCCCAGCGGCCGCGGCGGACCGGTCCGCGTGACGGATGCTCTCGTCTCGTCTCCGAGACCTTCGCCGGCTCCGTCGTAGCCTTTTTAGTTTCTCAAATGTCACCCAAGAGCACGTGGCGTGAGGAGGGAAGGGTCCGCGGCGAAAGTGGCTGTAAACATTTAATAATCTAAAGGTGACAGCGTCAGAAGACCGGAGGCTTGTAGCCGGTTGGGAAAGTCATGTAGAGCGCTGCGTTTCACTATAGCTTCTGAGAACAACGTATTTGCCACAAAATGTAATTTTTTATATATATACAAATTAGATTTTCCCTTTCACTTTTGACACCATTTAACATTATTGATAATGTATAACAACAACAATTATGCCGTCTTACTGTCCCCCATGATGCATTTCTGGTGTTCTCGCTCACTCTTGCAGGTACCACAAGAGCCAGGCCATCTACCTGGAGTCCAAGGACAACACCAAGATCAGCTGTGTCATCTGCTCTGTGGGAACCAACGAGGCAGGCTCCATTTCTTATTGTGTTACTATGACTTCAATATTAGGGCAATGGAACGTTCTGAATGATGAGACCCAAGTTACTGGAGCAGTGAGGAATACAAGGAGAGGATAGACTGATGAAAGGGCACCAAGGACACCAAGGCAGAACAAATGATACATACTAATTAAGAATGTATACTTTTTTTTTTCAAAGCAGTTGCTTTGCTTATTTAATTAATTTCTATGTACTCAAAGGATTCTTGCACCTTTTGGGTCATATGTTCATTGTTGAACACAGTCACTGCATGTCGCTTCGGACAAAAGCGCCTGCTTTTGTAAATGTAATGTGCTTGAGTATACGTCTTTGATTATCCAAAGAGTATCTCAAGTGATATTGATCCCTGCGGAGAGATGGGCTTTCTCACACCAGCGTCTCTTAAAACTCTTTTGATCTCGAGATCCAAACTTCAATCCGTCCGCGTGTCTGTGGGACCCGACCTACGCACACTCAGGAACACTCATAACACTCAGGAACTGGGGATGCGTTCTTCTACCGAAAGCATTGTCAGTTCTGCCGTGCTCAGTGTTCTGAGTGTTCTGTGTGCAGTCGGGCCCCAACCCACTGTGTAAGAGAGTCGTCTCACTGCCACTGTTGCTCCTGCAGATCTGGGTGCGGAAGACCAGCGACAGCACCAAGATGAGGATATACCTGGGCCAGTTACAGCGAGGGGCCTTTGTGATCCGCAGGCGGTCGGCCGCGTGAACCCCGACCCCCTGTCCCCCCCCA
>JAOPJK010000130.1:12324209-12338751 GCA_027123565.1 Phycis chesteri
TGTATTGTACTGCGGCTGCTGCTACACACAACCTAATAAATAAAAAAACAAAGTCTATCCTATTCTATACAAACTCTTCTCACTATTGTAAGTTTTTGTAGAAATTGTATTTTACAAATATAACACAACTTTGGTATCTTGTTACATTTGTAGCATTTGCTCCACCTACAACATTTCACTACCAGCTAAAGTGAAATGGATACCTGCTGCTGTTTGTTTGTACCTCCCTCCCACCACAAATTAACAGTGTTAGTGTATCGGTCAGCGGCAGGTGCATCCCGAATTCAATCTTATTTGGGCATCTGTCTACTGGCCTTCATTACTGCTGTCAATCCAGATGGAAGTCACTCTGTACGTCCTTGCCGAGTGAGTGCATAGTTATAAATAACTTCATACTCACTTCATATTTCTATTATAAAAAATGGCTTGTAAGTTAGGTGAGGTTACAATAAGAGTTACCCTAAACATGATTGTCATTGTCACTGGTCATATTTCACATGATATAAATATAAACAGGGCCTATGGGATTGTGGCAGCAAGGGAGGGAGGTGGGAGTTGTAAAGGGAAACGATCACAAGAAAGCAAGAGGTGGAAAAAAAACTCCCTCCCATCTCTTCTTCCTCCCTCTCTACATGTCTCTGCCATTGAAAAGTGTTGTGCATTTCACACATCTGAGATTGACAGGCACGATGGACTCCACAAACCAATCACAGAAGAGGTGCCCTGATTGGTCAGATGTTAGCCGGGGGCAGCTCAAAATATAAATGGGCTCAAAGGTAGGCGCAATGAACTAGAAACAGATATTATCACAGCACATTTACCTCACCAATAGCTGATGGTGGACTAGGTCTAGACCATAATATAAAACAGCACCCTTGGTGTATGTGTATAAAAGAAACCTTTTCACATGATTGAAGTCTAGATATTATTGGCAACAACCGATAGAGCAAAGCTTTTCATGTCACAGCATCCGATAATACATGTCACAAGGGAAAATTTGGTCAAAGTGAGATGGCCAAGATGACTATGGTAACGTTGATGACCAACCATAAGCTTAAAAAATGCTTTCACTATTCAGGCATTGATTCAGGTTAAGATCTAGACTTAAGTATCACATTTTTTAATTTGGTGTAATTTCCAAAGACAAATGACCCTTTAATGAGCAGTGTTTTTAATTGTGTAAGTAGTACATCAGTGCACTTTCAGATGCTTTCATAATACTTTCAATATACTGCCCGGCCTCAAATGTAACAGCCTTAAATGTAACACGCCTTAACTGTAACAACCGTAAGTGTAACACACCTTCCTTTCAGTCCGACAAGTCAAGGACAAAGGCTCACAGTAGTCAATGTACACAATTTGCTTTCACAATAACAATTCTATTTGACAAAGGTTATAAAAAGTTAAAATCAAGTTAATATCAGTGCTGAAAATAGCAATAACAACACAACTGAAGGCAAATCCGTTTTCTAATCCAATGAATTAATTTATGTGAACAATTCTCAAAAAAATATTCTGGGCCTGTGGCGTGTTGCATCAATCGAATTATTCCTTGGGCAGACTCCACATTTTTAACCAAAAATATTTTGCGGCCACCGTTTCCAACCATTTGAAAATATATTTACCTGATGACATTCATGCGGTCTACGCTAATGCTATATATAAAACATCTCGTACTGCAACCCCAACGATTACATTGATTTCCACAACCATTGAATACCCAGATATCAAAACTGAGAAAAAAACACTGATGGGTTACATCCTTTTAAAATCATGGATGACAATAAAGTTTCGACTCGGACCAGTTTAGGACGGAGGGAGGAGGGAGGTGTGCCCCTTCTCAAGGTCTCCTCGTGACCCGTTCCCACTCGGCTCCCCAGGGCGATCTAGACAAACCGACGCACACCTCGTATCTCAGTGGAAGAACATGGGCCTGTGAGGCCCCTCGTGTCAACCGTCCACATACAAAGGCGATACGCAGGGCTGGTTTAAATAAACACACAATAACAAAAGGCTCTATGATTCACATGTCTGTTTTATGGCCGTACTCAAAGTCCAGCGTGGCGTCCAACCCTCCATTGAGCCTGACGTCCAGCAGCCTGCCGTCCAGACCCACATCCATACCAGACCCGTCCTGCGCGCTGCGCTCGTTGGCGTTATCGAAGCTGTTCTTGCCGTGCATCTGCTTGAGGTGCTTGCGCAGCACAGGCTTGTGCGCAAACACCATGTCGCAGTAGTTGCAGCGGTGCGGCTTGTCGCCGCTGTGCAGGTTCAGGTGGTCCAGCAGGGAGCACTTCTGCGTGAAGTTCTTGCCGCAGATCTTGCACTGGAAGGGCTTGATGCCTGCGTGCACGCGCATGTGCCGGTGCAGGTTGCCCTTCTGCGTGAACGTCTTGCCACACAGCAGGCACATGAACAGCTTGTGCATCTTCAGGTGGTTGGCATAGTTCTCCAGCTGTCGGAAGACCCGCGCACACTTGGGGCACTGGTGGTACCACTGCGGCGGCTTGTGCACACCGCCCTGGCCGTGTCCATGCCTCCCCGCAGGCAGCAGCGCTCCCGGTGTGGGCTGCTGGGGGCTGAGCGGGTAACCCGACATGGAGGTGGCCGCCGTCAGCTCCCCTCCGCGGGTCTCCACCGTGGAGTTGATGAGGGAGTGCTGGGCCTCAGGTGGCCGCAGGGCAGGCGGCGGGCTGGACGGGAAGCGGTTCGCAGGGGTGGCGATCTCCTCCTCCGCTGTCGCCTCCGACACGGACTCCACCTTCACGATGGTGATGTTGCTAGTGTCCTTCTGTCCAGCCCGTTGCAAGCCAAGCCGACCTGGGTCGTGATGGGCTACTGTGGGGGGTTGTATAATCACATCGTCGTCATCGTCGTTGTAGTCCTCGCCATCATCGTCGTTTATAACATAATTGTCCCCACCCATGCAGTCACCTATGTCCTCCAGCTGCTCCTGCTTATGGATAGTTTGTGTGGGAGAATGATGCTGCTGCTGCTCTCTCTGTCCGTGAGGGAACACCCCCTCCTCCTTCCGCGTATCTCTCTCCACATCCACGTTTACCCCCGGCTGCCGTGGCAAAGGTTTGATGAACTTGCTAAGGGCCTGGGTGCACTGCTCTACGATGTGGCTCATCTGGAGGAAGCTGGCCACCGCCAGGTAGTGGACTAGCTCCAGCTCCGGGAACACTAGCTGGCCCGTGTAACAGGACAGCAGCAGCTGACGGCCGACCTCTGCCTCCTGGGTCATGGTGATCTGGACCTCCCTGGAGTCCTGCTGAAGGATAAACTGGTCCCTTAAGAACGACGAGCCCGCAGCAAACACCACTTTGTGTCCGGGTACTTCCAGCTGATTGATGCGCACGGTAACATCGCAGAAGCGTCTTTGGTGGCGGAGGAGGTTCATCTTGTGGAGCATCGAGTCTCCGAACGTAGCGAAACGGAACTGGAGGATCACCTGATTTGGATCCATAGTATAATAACAGCTGCGTACCTGTTACATAAACGTATAAAAACGCATTTCACCGCCCGATAAAAAAAAAGGATTTAATTCAGTAAACGACTAATAATCAACGTATTAACCTTACTTGTCTCATATCAGACACTGCCTCCGACATAAAAAACAAGGGACACTAGCCCATGCAAAACAAGGAAAGCAACGTCCTCTGTATTTCATATCTCACTAACTATACGACATATATTATATTGTTAAAAGGTCAGTTAAGATAATAACTGTACCTAATAATTGTACCTGATGTAGCTCCTAAAACAACAGATCAAGCTAGCTTATCTTGCCTGGTTCGAAGCAAGGGAGAAAAAACACCGGAAGAAAACATATTAAAGGGACAGTACGCTTTCCCCCGGAACTGTACCAAGAATAGATACACAACGACAGTTTATGTAGACCTTAGGTGATTTCAAACAGTTTATTACTCCAAATGTGAAATAATTTAAATCAGTAAAATCAATCAATCAACTAATAACAATTATAACTTTTTATTTATTTATATATTTTTTCATTTTTCACAACAGTGATATGGTTACAGTCACAAAGTTAGGCCTACATGATCCCAAAATACAAACATCTAATTGAGAGATTAAAGGGGTATCACAGCAGTATCCTCTTTAAAAAACCTGTTGAAAGAAGAAGACACTCAGTCATTTACAATACATATGACAGATGAATATAATAAGTCAAACTATAATGCAATCATCATTGAGTTGTTCAGGGTTGACCTGTTTTGGTTACAATGGTAGGCCCATTTATTTGAACAGATAAGATTGATTACAGATAACCTTGGCTGTGATTTTGTATCTCACCTGGTGTAACTATATCCAAGCAAGGTGACCAACAGGAGCACTCCAACAAACCCAGCAGCACACAGAGATGACATTTCCATGACATATGATGTCACTACACATACAGACATGTATTCAATACTTGTTAATATCAAGAGAAAGTTTTTATAAATAAATGATACATTATGGATGAATATTTGAAGAATGCACATTGGAATAAATAAAGCCAATTTATCTGATTTATTATGATCATTATCATTGTCATGATCTATTATGGATCATTATCTATAATATATAGTGAGGTATTCATTCATTACTTTTTACCTGTTACTTTCGCCCAAGGAACGCAGGTGCATTTGAAAGCCTGGAAAAGTATGTTTTTATTTAAATGCCGCCAAAGTCATTAGTATTGTCACAATTACAAATAAAACATTTCTCAACCCCGCATGACTGGAATCGTGTCACGTTACATCAAGTTTGCTTTGAAACCAACACGGCTCACCTCTTTCCAGTGGCTGACCACGCGCAGGATGATGTAGTAGTTCCTTCCCCTCTCGAGGGGCGCGTTGAAGAAGCCGCCGTGGGAGCGTCCGTCCCCTACGGTGAAGTTCATCTCCGTGTCCATCATGAGCCGCACAGGGAACTGCCCCGTGACGTACTGTCCGGACGAGGGGCCCGCGTGGGAGAAGTCTGGACTCCAAGTGGACGTGCAGTCGAACACCACAGACCTGTCCAAGGGCACCACGAACACCTGGTACACGCTGCAAAAACAAATGAAGAAGGATTGTTCGGTTTGTGGTCCTGCGAAGCACTATGTAAACACTACATTTGATGAAATGCCGACGACAACAACAACAACGCAAAGACGTCTCAAATCGTGGCCCTCGTTCTTAGTTGCACCGATAATATTCGTCACCCGTACAATATTCAGTTCAATACACAGACCTGTTAAATGTCATTATAATATTGTTACATAGCTTAAGAACGCTCAGTACGCTCAAGAACTTACTAGCTTGGGTCAACCGCTTTGTATCAAATAACCTTTGGTTTAATACAAATTTACGTTTGTAATGTATGAACAACTTTCTGGCAAGAGGTCTGCCAAGCTGTCCATAGAGGGGAAATACAGATGAGTTCATCCACGTTAAATACAAGCAGATAAAAACACATATTTGCATGTAGGCCTACAGGGCTTTCCTTGAAAGGAATTGCGACTAGGCTGAAGCAACGTGACCACACTCTTCGTGGCTTGGCGGGCAGACGTGCCGATCTCCCCGTTGCCCCGTGTTACCTGATGGCGTCCAGCGTGTGAGCTGAGCGCTGTAGTCTCAACATGACCGATGAAGTGTCCACCTCTCTGTAGCTGATGAGTGGCGCCTGAGGCACTGTGTGGACCAAACATCACGCTTGGTCAATGCCTCAATGCCATCAACGGCTTTGGATTGACTTTTCAACGGAGTTTTGAATTTCACTGCTTCTCCTTTGTAGAAATCAAATGTGTTCACGTAGCGTAGGTAGTCATATAGATAGTTTGTAACCAGTTTTTTTTTCTTTCAAGAAATCTCCAATCTTTTTTTCCAAGAAAGTAAACGGGGGAGCTGTGCTTTTTCTTGATAATCACTTTTACGTTTAAGTTTCTCAACCAACTTTAATGTACCTTTTATTTAATGGCTGTACATACATAAAAAAAGTATATAAAAAGTCTATAAAATACATATAATATGATTTAATATGAAATATGTAAAAATATATAAAATGACCCACTGACCCACTGACCCACTGGTTTGGAACATTTTTATGCAGGAAAACCACAGCTCCCCCGTTTACTTGTAGTTGTTCACAAGCCAGTCTTGGCCTTTCCAATATGGCGGCAATGCTGGCATATTACCGCAGCGGATCACAGCAGTCAATGCACATGTCTATGTATACATGGATGGATAAAAGAAGCAGTGTGACAGTCAATGTTACGAGTGACGCCTGTGTTTGCGTTTCGCCTCTGTGAAAAGGATCTCCTGCCAGAGATGTTCATTCTATCATTGCAGCACAATGGCGGAGTGGGTCACAGAGCAGCACCTGGCACGCTGGTGTTTGTGGTGATGCTGGCCGTGAACCTGGTGGACACAGCGGTGATGGAGACGATGTAGTTGGTGGCGGGCAGGAGCCTGAGACAGACGTCCACCCACTCGTCCCCAGAGTGGAGGGATTGCTTCTTCTCGTGGCGGAAAGCCCCCTGGTACTCTCTGGTGCCCCTGTACGCCACCTGTGTGGGGGACAGGAGCGATGGTTAAGCGATGGTTCTGCCTCTGGTGCAGAGGGCTGTGTTTCAACCGAACAACCGTCCGATGGAAAAGGTGAACGAATGTCGTCATACTGGGAAATGGTGAAAGACAATAGTGAAATGAGGGAAGAGATTGAAATGGTGAAAGGTATCAGTGAAATAGTGGTGGGACCAGCGAGAGAGCTGAATGTGACAGTATGTTCACAGTGGGACATGGCTCTTGACAAAATGCATGCATGTTCAAACCCACATGGATCACGCGTTTATCCGAACATTCACCAGTATGAGTTACAGTTAGAGCTGTCAACAAAATAAACAACACATAACGGAAAATGCATGAACTGAAAGGCAAACCCCAGGAGCCGATTGGCTGTCTCACCGTATAAACCTCCTTGTCGTCTTCATACTTCTCGGCCCTCCACCGCAGACACCTTTCATTAAAGACTTGCAGGTCACTTATAGCTGGTTTAACTTCTGCAGGATTATAGAAGAACATATTGGCCTTGAACTACGATAGACATGACCGTTATCAGGAATCTTGCTTGTGGATGCCCACAGGTGGGTTGCAGACATTGGGGCTCCAACCTATAACCTTTCAGCAGGAAGTCAAAACCCCTAAACGCTGATCTCCCCCCTGCCCGGTCTCCCATTTCGCCATTCTTAGTGGTAAAACCGCTGGGTTGCATGTCAACAAAAAGGCTGAAGTTAAATCCATGTTTTGTTCGCTTTAAGTTAAATTTGTTTGGCTTACAAATCGTTGTAACCGCTGGTAAACTAAGTTGCTTGTCATTTTCTTTCCTGAAATGCATCGAATGGCTCACATGGGCTCTCTCTCTCTCACCGATGCATTCCAGCGTGGCCTCCTGCCACTCCCCGGCACTGCCACACACAGAGACGTTGCTCCCTCTCCGGCTGTGGTATCCGTCCACACAGCGATGCGTGGCCATGCTGGCATTGTACCAGACCACCGCCGCCTGGGACAGAGATGGAGCTGGACCACAGCTAGCTGGGTGGGGGGAGGGCATGACAAGGTACAGCAATGACACAATGGATGATTGTAAATGGTAGATCATAGCATTAGCTGTCTTTGAGAATTGTGAAAGCAATGATGCAATATGACTGCCATCTGTCATGTTATATTGCAACATTGTGAAAGATTTCAGGAGCGCGCTGCATTGCGCCTGTCCCTCTGGTGTTCAGGATCGTTTAGCTCCACTGTAGGCATACCCACCAAGTGGAAATCATTCCCCAATGAAAATGATGTATTCATCAAATAAAATAGAACAGTTTCATCTATACCTATATACCTAACACCTATACCTTTATTTTGCAATGGATTTCACCACAAACACAGGGTGGGAGAAATCTAGGCCACAATTCTGACAATTATTCACATGTATATGTATATATATATATATGTATACGAGCTGTATTTCTAATATACAGCTTCTGAGCGAAGGAGGAAATAATAAGACAGGAGTGTTTGCTCCTTTCGATGGAGACACAGGAATCGGAGACAATTAAAAACAAACAAACATCTCATGAAAACGAGCAGCAAACTGGGAGACGACCACAAAGTACCTCTGCAGTTTAAAGACACGCTTCCCCACTCTCCTGTCTTTGAACATTCTGAAATACCACGTTGTTGTCCACTCTCCTCCTTATATCCGCCAGCACACACATACTGGACCACGCTGCCCGGCGCGCTGCTTCCGTCCCACAGCAGGCGAGTGTGGGGGAGGGCTAGCGGGTCTCCACAACTCAGCTCTGCACACAGGAGTTAATCAGCGCAGCGACACCTGGTTATTATTGATAGGCCAATGGGTGTGCTTACAATCATAACCCGAACCCTTATGACGTGGATGCTGAATCTCAGATATCAGAGTCAGCTACATTTTTGCTGTGTGTGTTAGTGTGTTTTTCCCTATACTTGTGAGGACCCATGTATGTCTTTTCATTCGTCTTTCCACATGTTTCTTTGTGCACAAGCCCCCTCACAAGAAAATATGTACTGTCGGGTACTGCTTGTTTTTCCCAAGTGACAGCTGTGTTTCTCGGGCCTTCAAGTCGAGAGCGGTAGTTTTGGTGAATTCCTCTGACCACCAGAGAGCCGGTCCTTGGTTGGTGGATGCTCTGTACAGGGCCTCATAAGTATAGGGAAACGTGTACGTGTGTGTCAATGTATTTGTTTGCGTCTACTGAAATCACGTCAAAAGCTGCACCTTCACACCGCAGGTCTGACTCCTCCCACTGTCCGTTCTCTCCACACACGGACGAGTTTGTCGCAGCTGAAGTGTGATATCCCTCATCACACTGGTAGTACAACACACTGCCAATGTGTGTGGCGTTGTCCCACAACACCTTTGCATGGGGTTTTGATAAAGGTTCTCCGCATTGGATTTCTATAAGAGAACATTGTGGTCATTTGAGGAGCAATGGGATTGGTACATCACAGTAATGAGGTTATGATGGTTAAGTCTAATCCACAGAAAATGGTACGCTCTGAGGGGGCTACTGTAGAATAACTAAAATCATTACAATGCAGGTAGTATTATACAATGTTTATAATTTATAATATACTGATATATTTATTTGGTTGGATTGATGATTGTCAATTATGGAAACCACAAGTACACAAATTATTTCAACAATTGCCTTAAAGGCGCTGTAGGTAAGATTTAAGAGCTATTATTTGAGTGGAATTGGCTGAGCCATCCATTAGTGGGTGAAATGCGCTGTGGGAATCTGTTTAGAGTTGAGTGTGCCTGCCTCTATTTCAGCCAATTTAGATTTTAGACCACTCCTGGCTAATTTCTGAACAATCTGGATGAGAGCACCTCTTGAGTCATTGGTTCGGGGGAATCCATCTGGCTGTTAACCACAGGTGCGTTGAAATAAAATACACATGTAACACGAGAAGCTAAAAGAAGGAGGTGACATGTTCTGGTCGTTTAGTTTCTTAAATCTTGTTCTCTCTTTTTACAGCTATCAAATCTTACCCACAGCAGCTTAAAGTTAAGGACTAAGGAGTTCATTACACATGTGTTCAGATAATTGATTCATTATTTCTGGGGGACATTTGCTGCATCACCTTGGCAGGAGAACCGAGGCGAACTCCACTCTCCAGAGGCAGAGCACGTGGACGTGTTTCCCGCTTCGACGTTGCGATAGCCACGGGCACACTGGTAGACCACCACGGAGCCCAGCGTTGAGCGGTTACCCCACAATGCGATTGCATGAGGGGGCTCGGGGGGCAGGCCACAGTCTATTGCTGCGGGGGGAACCGAAAGTTACCGTGCTGGGAGGGGGTTTACGTAGTCAGCAGGCCCAGGTGATAACATCATTTGAATGCCAGCATGGGCTGTTACCTTTGCACGAGATGTTTGGCCCCGTCCAATTTCCATGAATATGGCACACAGACATGTTGGCAGCATTGTGGCTGTTATTAAAGTCTGTTTTATCCTCATGAAAGCCCAGTTTACAGTAGTAAAACACAACCGTTCCACGGCTAGAACTGCCATTCCACAGTCGGACAGCATGAGGCAGTGCAGGTGGATTTCCACATGATATCTCTGAGACAGGAAATTACATGTAGAAGAAGTGCAATAATACAGATAATGCAACAGTTAGTTCCATCAAACTATATACAGTATGTATACTTAAGCTATATATATCTGTCACTCCACTTAACTTCAACTTCACTTAAGTGTAGTGACACAGTTGACACTGGTTGCACAATCAATGGAAACGTACAAATACATGACATGATACACCGTAGCTGGCCTGAGGTGAAGTGTCGGCCGAAGCAAAGTAGCAAGCAAGCGTGCAGGAAAATGTTTATGTATTGCTTCAGTACGACTGGGATATCTTGCAGCCTCGTACCGAGTCCGTCACAGCCACCGGGATACTCAGTATAACAGCACTCCCTCTCCTGTGATATTGCTTAAATATCTCATTAAAATTGATTGCAGCGAGTATGTCTATTCAACATTTTTTACTTTACTTGTCTGCTACTTTTACTGATTCACAAGAGTGAATCAGCAACTTTAACTGATTCACTGTTGAACACCTGTTTCATAAAAACATTATAAAACCGTTGTGCTAAAGGTATACTATGTTACATTTCTGCATTGAAATATAAAACAATGACTTGATGTATGTTATATATTTTTGTGTAGAGTTGTGTACTCAAATGGTTTACAACAATATTTGAAACCAGAGAAATATGCAGTTTTATATATGTCATATGCCCTTTACCCACTAACCTCCAGGGAAACAGTAATCCAGGACAGACCTCATTTATTGAGATGATATTTCAATATTGACCTAACTGACTCTTTGATACTTAAGTGTCTCCTGCCAGCCACCAAGCTAACACAGTGTTTCAAACACATAGACTTAACTTGGTCATCTGCAATGATAGTATTTCCCATTTGTTCAGTATTATTTTTGAAATGGGTAAAATCGTATTTCACTGTAGAGCTGCGCACAAAGCATTGATTTGCTGTCGTTATCAGCGACACATTAATGGTGATGAATAGTGAATTGTCCCTCCTCTGTGCACAGAATCAAAACAAGATTATGTGCGGGATGAAGGATTGTTGTTAGCTTCTCCCATGACTTCCAAGTTACTCCACAAAGTCATCAAACTACGTCTGCTATTGTTTTGATCCAACGACCCCAAACAGCAGAAATGAGAAATTATACCTTTAAATGTTACTTTTTTTAAGACATATATTTTCTTTTACCTTGGCATGATATGGTTGGTTTGGTCCAATGGCCTGCGTGATTGCAATGCATCAAGCCGTTTCCTCCACTGTTATAAAAGCCCTCTATGCAGGAATACAGTACACTGCTACCTGGGGCTGTGCCCCCATTCCACACATGCTCAGTGGATCTGACCACAGGCGGGCGGCCACATGTGGTCTCTGCATGGTGGTTGTGTTGCACCACAGCAAGGTGATGGGTTTAAAAAGGAAACTCTGTTATGTCCATCAAATAGAAAGCCAATCCAGGTGTGTTTACAGAAATTGCACTTTTCGATGGCATTGCCTCAGTAAACAGTAAGCACAATGACAATAAAATTGAATCTAAATCTAAAATCTAAATCTAAACTTGAATGTAAACGGACTGTAATCCTACTCAAATCATGGACTTGACAGATTAAGCAGTGACTGTCTATTGCTATGGATATACCAGATAGTTTAACACAGAGAAAGTTGAAGTGTTGCTGTCAATATACTGGAAAGTATAAGAGTGACTTTTGATATGGATATACCAGCACATATGTTAAGTGCAACGGTAATGTGACAGAGGCACCTTTGCAGAGCACGGACACCTCCCACTGTCCACTAGGGGCGCACACTGAGGGAGTGTCCCCTCCCACGTTGTGATATCCAGAGTTACAATGGTGCAGCACCTCTGAGCCCAGCCCGGATGTCTTATCCCACCGCAGCACATGAGCGTGGGGCGGGGTTGGAGGAACGCCGCAGTCCACCTCTAATGGGCCCAAGCAGTGACAGAAGCTGAGAGGCGGGGCTGTGTCTAACAGAGTCCTGCCCTCTGGTTCATGGCCATGCTTTCCCTGCAGATTGTTTTTACAATGAGCTCGTGCTGCTGCTGTCATTTGCCCATGGGGTTAATAGAAATCTGTTCAAAACAAATAGTGTGCTAAATGGAAAAAAACACATTGTTAATAGGCGTTTGTGGGAAAGCAGACAGTTCATCTGCAACACCGGTGATTAAAACAAGAAATTGCACGTATTAGTTGTGTTTTTTCATTTGTTTAGGTTTGTTTCGTTAGCCGTGTGGCTGGGTTTGAAACTACAGTGGCAGGCAGTGAATACAATAAATGCATTGTTTTAATGTATCTAAAAATGACCAACACTAATTCATACCCCAAACTTAAGATGTTAATCAGCAACCTCTAAACCCATAAAGAGTGCTGTCATCTGTCATCTTGTTGTGGCTGAAATAAATGGTTACATTGTAGATTTAAAAAAATACATTGTTCCTCATCAAAAGGTCTGCTACAATAAGAAATTGCCTTTTTTTATTTTATTTTGATATTATGACTATATATCATGAAATGCGTTTATGTACCGTTCCTGAAACCTAGAACTCTGTCAAAAAACCTTTGACAGAGTTCACAAAATTAGGCCTTAGCAAAGCCTTACACTCTCTGAGTCACGTTTAGCAGATGCTTTTGTCCAAAGCAACTTACAATCAGTACATTTGTCATAGATTTGTGGGGTTCAGTGTCTATCTCAAGCACACTTCGACGTGGGGATCGAACCACCAACCCTCCGGATAGCGGACGACCCGTTCTACCCACTGAGCTATGCCTCCCAGATACGGCAGCAAACACATAAAAGCATTGTTCATCAATCTCAACCGGTGTGCTGTGTTTTACAACGCTCTGGCGGGGAATATTGTATTACACCAACAAACATCGCATATGATGACCGTACCTCAACGACATGTTATCTTACCTTCACAAACCATGCCTGGCCTGCTCCAGGTTCCGTCTACCCCGCACGTGGACGAGTTGTCTCCCCGCCTCCACGCCCGGCCGTCCTGGCAGCCCAAGAGGGCCACGCTGCCATACGTGGTGCCTGTGGTGGACAACACCACCGTGTCCTCCACGTTGGGGGGGCGGCCGCAGTCAACCACTGAAGAAGAGAAAAGAGAGGCATTTTGCTGACGTTGCCCACTAGCAACATCAGCAATATGCCTTGCAGTGACCCGAGTTCCATGAGGAATTGCAGTCCTACAGTCCATCAACATCATTAGAACTCTAACATCCAAAACAAATCCCTTGTTATTAAACGTGGAATAACACACAACATGGGTGAATGGAAGCATGCGTTACCCTTGCAGGAGCCCGTGTCCCTGAGGGGGTGGAAGGGCTCAGTGGCGTTGTGCGCTCTGTAGCCCAGCAGACAGTGGCACTCAAAGTCCCCCTCCAGGTTCACGCACCGGGCTCCCTCTCCACACACACCAGGTACCCTCTGGCACTCGTCAATGTCTGGCACATCGCAGAGAAAAAGGTGAAGAAAACGTCAAGGAAAAACTGTATCAAATTCATTTGATACCTTCTTAAACTGCATAGCCTGGGGGATTAACACAACAGAGGCTACCAGGCTAATCATGGGTCTTGTATATATGGAATATATCTGTAATAGGGGGCAGGATAGTGGAGTGGATAGGTGCGGATTAGAAGGTACTGGGTTGGGTCTCCAATTTCTTCCGTCTGTTGATGATCAAATGCCTAACCTGCTGCATATTGACGTGCACAAACACACACACACACACACACACACACACACACACACACACACACACACACACACACACACACAGTAACCCTAAAGCAGTACAACAAGACCAGTTGGAACAAGATTGATTGCAATGGCTGGACCTCTTTGGGCAGCAACATCCAACGCCATGTATCCATCCACCCATCCATTGATCCATCTGTCAATCTATCCATCCAACCACCCGTCCTTCATTCAATTCATTCATCCATTAATCCTTCCATCTCTCAATCCATCCCTGCATCCTGCCATACATCATCCACCCATCTATTTGTCTATTCGTCAGACGGACGGATGGATGGATGGGTCCGTCCATCCATCCATCTGTCTGACTGTCTGTCCATCCCTCCTCCTACATCCAGCCCCCTCCTCCGCCCACCGAGTCCTCCACTTTCTCCATCCATCCCTCCGCCCTACCTTGCCGTCGCTGATGACGTCAAGGTGGTGCCAGCGGCGGTCGGTGATGCTGGCCTGCAGGGGGAGCTGCAGAGTCAGGGTTCCTGAGCCGTGGTTGATACTGAGAGTGGGGACCCCATTCCTCAGCTCTGAGAGGGGACACAGAGAGAGACACACACAGAGAGAGAGAGAGAGAGAGAGAGACAGAGAGAGAGAGAGAGAGAGAGAGAGAGAGAGAGAGAGAGAGAGAGAGAGA